>LZPO01055525.1:33433-58479 GCA_001675575.1 Neotoma lepida | reverse complement strand
CCTGTTCTGGAAGCAGCACTGCCCTAGTTCCTCTGAGCATTTGGCTCAGGCTCTTCTAAAGAAGGGACTGCATGGTCCCAGAGGTGAGGTGGGAGTGAGCCTGGAGTCCTTCCCCAACTCCTTTGCTTAGTGTGGTCACATTGTCTCTTTCAGCCTTAAGGCATACTGGGAGATGACATCATTGAACAGAGGTAGAGACTGGGGACACAGAACATCAGGCAAAGGATTTGTGGCCTCATCCTCCGGGGCCCTCAAGCTGAATATCACATGTTGAACTGGAATAATTAGAATCATTACACCTTCAGGATCCTGGAGGAGCTCAGGGCTTTAGGACCATTGTCTAATTTTCCTGATGAGGAAGAATGAAAATAGAAATGAAGGGTGTGACATTAACTCCTGAGCACTTTCTCCAGGCCGGGCTCTGCTCTAAGCATTTGGTATAGCTCAGAGTTCTCACGACTCTACAAGGTTGACATGACCACCATCTTTGCCTCATGGAAGAAGAAACCGATGCACACAGAGGGACTAAGTAACTTGCCCAGAATCGCACAGTAAGTNACTTACAGAGCCAGGATTTGAACTTGGAAAACCTTGAATCAGAGCCAATGCTTTTTTAGTCATTGTACATCATTGCTTCTGACAAGCATGAAAGATCACTGGTGCTTTATTACAAATAACAAATAAAAGCTGCCCCCCTGCCCTGTGTGTGTGTGTGTGTGTGTGTGTGTGTGTGTGTGTGTGTGTGTGTGGTTTTTGAGACAAGATCTTGCTAGGTAGTTGGGATTGGCTTGAAACCTACTAGTTAGCCCAGATTGGCCTTGGATTCATGACCCTCTGACTTCCATCTCCTGGGTGCTGCAATATGTGATGGTTTTAATTAGAGAACAGTGGTTAAAAGTCTCAAAAGCAAAAATTGTATGAACTCTATGGTTTGGCAGGTATGTGCCATCTCTAGTGACTTAAATGGTTTGGCAGGTNTGTGCCATCTCTAGTGACTTAAAGAAGCTGAGAAAAGAGATCTAGGTCCCATAACCAAATAAACNGTTTCAAATTAGAAATGTTGCTTGCTTATTGATTGTCCTGCCATGGTTGGTGTGGGACTCCGATTGGCTGGTTGAAAGAATCTCCTAGACCAATCAAGCCTGTATCAGAGCCCACCCCGACCTGACCTCTCCTGTCAGGAGAACCCTGAGAGCTCAGGGAAGCATGAACAATGCAGGGACTCTCTAGGACAGTGGTTCTCAACTTGTGGGTCACGATCTCTTCTGAGGNTTGAATGACCCTTTTACAGGAGCCGCCTAAGACCATTGGAAAAAACAGATGTTTATATTACAATTCATAACAGTAGCAAAATTGCAGTTATAAAATAGCAACAAAAATAATTTTATTGTTGGGGGTCACCACAACCTGAAGAACTGTATTAAAGGGTCACAGCATTAGGAAGGTTGAGAACCACCTCTCTAGGGCATTAGCAGGAGTGGTGGGCAGTCAAAGCTCATAGGTGTCTGTAGGAGATATGTCGAGCTGGCTGCTCAGTAAATCACTCCCGATACTAGTTGGGTGCAAAACACAGGCTCAGGAGCAGAGGTTTGAAAGTCAATGCCTGAAGAAGAAAAAGGCTGTCTCATGCTGGTGGGAAGGGAGGCACAGGATGGCACTCCTACACAGAACTGGGTGCTTTGAAGGACTACCCCATTTGTGAACATGGACCAAGAAAACCTTCCANCAGGCCTTTGGGGATGTGGTAAGGAGGCTTCTCTGGGCACCTTTGTGACCTGGACCCTTGGGTTCTCACATGCTTAGGGGCAGAAGAGGCCTTGTGTATTCCACCTGTGTGGTGCGCATTCCAGAGCTAAGGGATAACATGATTCAGGTGAGACCAGGAGAGGAAAAACAAGGTCACTCTGGGAAGTTTTTCTTCATCAAAAAGAAGCCCATGAGAGTTTTAGTTTTTTAATTTTAATTTTTTTCCTCTCTAGATAAAAAGAAAACCCCTCGGGAGGTAGATAGAGCCTCCTAAAACAGAGAGGAAACAAAGTAGATCAGTGGAAAGGAAGAGATGTCCCTGTGGTCCTGTGGCCTTGTCCATGTCTAATGTTACAGAGGTAAGGCAGTGTGGATAGGAACAGACTGCATGGAAGGAAGCAGAGGACTCCAGCAGAGAGGAGTTCCACCCAGTTGGGCACAGTCTAAAGAGACAGAGAAAGAACCAAACAGTGGTGGGTCAGCCCAGGTCAGGGACAGCGCCAGGGGCTCTGGGACTCCACAGGAGGAACAGCAGACACAAGCTTCCTAGAGAAGACACCGCTGAACTGAGACCAGCAGCTGTGAGCTGAAAGGAGGAGGAGGAAGGGGACAGCACGCTAGCAAGGTCCAGGTGACTCCGAAAGGCTGTCAACACCACTGCGGTCCAGTGGCAGCTTGTACCTTTTCAGTTGAGGGCAGAGAGTTCCCAGAGAGAAACAAAGTATCTGTAGGGAGATGTGTTTGTGTGTGTGTGTGTGTGTGTGTGTGTGTGTGTGTGTGTGTGTGTGAGTCTGTCTGTCTTTCCCAAATCTACTCTTCTTTGGTGCAATTGCCCACCCATGCCCTCTCCCTTTTGCCACACGGTCCTTATTTTTAGTTTTGCAAGCACAATAAGATATATATTGTGCAAAGGCCTCAAGGCCTTTGCACAAACTTTCAACTATATGTGACATGATTTCCCCCTCTATACTTTCCTTTGGGGCCATTACTTAAATGGCTATTACTCAGGGTGATCTTCTTAATGCCCACAACAGAGTCCTTTTTACTCTTAGGCCTCTTTAAGTCATCACCACCTGCTTCTTCTCATTCACCACAATTTGTAATTATTTCTTAATTATTTATAAGCCCCTCTCATTTTCTGGGGATTGAACCTATGGCCTTGCATGTGCTAGGCAAGCTCTCTCCTATTGAGCCACACCCCCAGCCCTATCTTTTCATTCCTTTCCTTATCTCTGTTAGAATGTAGACNCATGAAGGAATCTTTGCCCTNCCCTCCCCTTCCTCCTCCCAGTCTCCTCTCCAATTCCTTCTTCTTCCTTCCCCTCTCCCTCTTTTCTCCCCCCTTTCCTTCCCCCCAGGGAGCTGGAAGATGACCTCAGCTGAGAAGGGGCNCTTTAAAATGAAGTGGTTTTGATCCTAACTGGGGGATGGCATGACTCAGATTTTATAAAGCTGACCCTGGGCAGCAAGGGCAATTGGAAGAGCACTTGAAGGCAGGACCACCAGGAGACTAGTGCTGCTATGTATACAAAGGATGGACACTTAGATGTGAGGCATGTGAGGCTGGTGGACTGAACAGAATGAACCTCAAAGAGGAGGCAGAAGCTGGGGTGTGGTGAGTAACAAGGACGGCACCTGGCTCTCTAGCATAGATAACTGGGTGAACGGACACCATGCTTACCCCAGTATCCAGCAGAAAACCAGACACCTAGTCAAAATTTGCAGCTACTGACTTACAAGTGGTCGCAGTAGGGTAAAGTGTCCCTAAGCAATGAGCTTGTGTCAGTTCTCGGGATGTCACTCCCATCTGGAGTGATCTTCAATTTCCTCCTCCTGCCTCNTCCTGTCTCCTCCCGCCTGGGGTTATCCATCAGTGGCCTGCCAGGCTAGCCAGAACCTCATATTTCTTTTTGTAAACATTGTTATATTTTTATTAGTGTGCATACATTGCATGCATCCATAGCATTCAATGTCATATTTGAATACATGCATACAGTGTGCTAATCAAAGCCAGTCATTCTCTCCCCCCNTTCCCAGCTGCTGCTCATCACTATTCTACAGTTAGTTCTACTTCCTTAAGAGTCTGTTCATGAGGGAACATGTTGTATCTGGCTTATTTTACTTAACCTTAACATAATGTCCTTCAGTTCCACCCAAAATCAACTCAAAACAGATCAAAGACATAAAAATAAGACCCCAAACTAGGAAACTACTAGAAGAAAACAGGGAGAAACAACACCTCAAGGTGCAGTCAACAGGATAACCAAGTGGGATTACGTCAAATGAACAAAGTCGCCCAGGAAAGGAAACTTTCAGTCAATGGAGCAGATAGACATCACAGCAAAGGAAGCTTTCAATGGAGCAGACAGACATCTACAGAATGGGAGGAAGCTTTACCAACTGTTCATCTGACAAAGATTAATATACTAACTATTTAAGGAACTCAGAAATTCTGAACAACAAATCCATCAAGTCATCCAAATTAAAGATCAGAAAATAGGGTTGGAATGATGGCTCAGTCAGTAAAGTGCTCTCTTCAGGAACATGAGGACTTGAGTCTGATTTCCTGCACCCACATAAGAAAGCTGGTAGCACACTTGTGATCCCAGGACTGGGGAGACAGAGACGGGAGGAAACTTGGAGCTCACTGGCCAGTTAGCCTAGCCTAATTGGTGAGTCCTAGGTCTCAGTGAGACACCCTGTCTCAAAAACCAAGGTGATGTCTCCTGAGAAATGATATCCAAGATTGACATCTGTTCTCCACCTGTATACACATATACATACACACATATACTCCTGTGCATATTTGTGAACATACACACACACACACACACACACACACACACCCCTACAAATCAACTGAGAACTTCTCAAAAGAAGAAATACACATGGCTAACAAAGACAACTATGTTATTTCCAACTCCCAGGCCCCACTGGGCACCAGGAAGCATTGGCCCCTCTTCTCCTGAAGAAGGGGTGAATATTCTGCCCCCTCCACTGTCTCTAGCCTGCAGCATCANTACCACAAATGCCTCTGCAGTAATTTGTCAACAATTTCCTTGGGACTTTACAGTTATAGTAACAATAAGGCTTATACCCAACAGAACTATTATAATTCCTCACTGCTAATGTGATTAGTATTTTTGTTCATTTGTGTTTGAAATCCATTAGCATAAAATTTATATCCAATAATACCCAGTGTGGTTTTTAACACTTGTGAAAATGGCTGTGAGGTATAAGACCATAATAAGGAAAGCACAAAATGCTCTTTGTGGGAAAAGAGGTTTTAGTTGCATCATGACTGGAATGGGGCTCTTTGATAGAGGATATCAAGTATGAAGGTCTGGGAACAGAGAGTTTGTCGAAGTTTCAAACAAGCCCTCTGGTTACACAGAGGACATATTTCTATTCTAGGAGGATCTGTCTTCTTACTTCTTTTTATGTTGCTTCCTCCCTGACTTACAGGAAAATATAAGTTGTGTGCTTGCAGGGAAGGATATTTAAGGCCATGAATCTTTTGGAACTGAAGGGACCTTGAAATTACTGAACTGAGCTGGATTTTCAAGGAGCTAGGAGACGGGTGCCACTGCCAGCTGAGGCTCCGTTCAGAGCTGTCAAGAAGTGGGATGGTGGGGTGTGGTTGGGCAGGTGCAGAGGTGGGAAGTGGCTGTTCAGTGTCATGGGGCCCACGCTGTGAAGTTCACAGCATTTTCCACGTTGGAATCCTCATCAGATTTGGAACAAGGGTCCCAAGGGTCTGCTTGGAGCCCTACAATTCATACACCAGATTCTGTGCATAGGCTTTGGAGCCAAACAAACCTGGGCTTGAAGTTCTGGGCTTTTCTGTGATTGACTGTCCCTTCTCCTCATCTGTAGAACTTGAATACTAACATGGGCCTCTCAGATTTGGATGCAAAGAGGGTTAACGAGAGATCATCAATACACAGAAGGCCAGAAGGGTGGTGTTAAGTCGACACACAAGCAGGAAGACTTGTCAGCCGGGTCAGGCAGGCTCCCTGCAGCAAGCTGGTTAAGCTCACACCACACACACATTTTCTGAAGTGGGATATTCTAAGTATTGAAGTCCTGCCCATGAATTTCAACCTTTTGACTGTCATGTCAATGAGACTTTATGTTCACCAATAAAATATAATTCCAATTTAAATTTTAAAAAAAATGTATTATGTGTGTGTGTATATGTGTGTGTGTGTGTATACATGCCATAAGGCACATATGGAGATCAGAGGATAACTTTAAGGAGTTGGTTCTCTCCCCTCATCTTTACATGTGTTCCAGGGGTCGAACTCAGATCTCCAGGCTTGTGTGGCAGATGCCTTTATCTGCTGAGCCATCTGTCTGGCTCACAACCTCAATTTTGAATGGTTTCTACATTTGTCTCTCATTACAGAAACCTCTCAAGAATGTCAACAAGCGAGACTGGCCCTGTTGGGACGATACCTCGATCTTGAATTTGCTTGCTAGCTTCATNATTTCTTTGTAACAAATGGTTTTCAGCATCCCATTCCTCAGAGCTGGACGATCACAATTTCATGCCTTAGCACTAGGAAGTGGACCTTTGGGATTCCAGACAAAGGGTCCCCAATGGCAAGCCAGACACACTAGTGTCAATATGGAGGAGGCACTCATGACTTGGCTATAGCCTGAAGAATTATGTCACTTGTGAGGCGTGTCAGAGGCAGAGAAGTTANAAGGCTAACACTGTGGGCTGGAGATGTAGCTTGGTTAATAGCATGTTGCCCTAACATACATGGAGTTCTAGGTTTAACCCTGAGCACTGCCTAAAACTTGGCATAGTGGCGCATGCCTGCAATCCTAGGACTCAGGAGGTGGAGAAAGGAAAATTAAGAGTCCCAGGTCATCTTTAGTTACAAAGAATGGTGATTTGATAATTAATACTATGCAATGTTAAAACATTTCATCAAACTTTTTATTGTCTCAAACTAGGAGAAGAGACTTCAAATCAAATTGAGGAGAAACACAAGCTCACTCTGAAGCCTCCCTGCCCCCAGCCTATAGTCTACCCCAGGGCATGATGAAGGAGCAGGGTGACCAGTTGCATTCAATTCAGGATCGCGGACAGTTTGGAGTCCAGGTGGTAGACTTCAGAGAAGCACTGGGTCTGGGCTCTGCTCACCTCCTCAGTCTGTTCAGGCCCCTGAGCACACACCCATCAGAACACAACAGGGGTACCATGTATCTGGGGCCCCCTCCATCATCTTGGGAGATGCAGGGCAGGAGGAAGGAGGATGGTGGCCTCTCAGTAACCCGCACTGTGAAATAGCCACACCCCAAGCACAGCTTGCCTTTTCCTTGTCCCAGAACAGCTGGAGTCAGAGAGGCATGGCTGCCTGAGTTGCTCTGTCATGACAGAGGGGCTTCTTCTATGGGAATGACAGCTAAGGCTAGGTTGTATCTCTCGACAGCAAATCACAAAAACTGCTATTCCTCCAAGACCCTCTTCTCAACCTCTATTTGCTATTAACTAGCCCCGGCTTTTGGTGAGGGATGGCCCATTGTCATGTAAACACATTGACAGGAATAATGGGTCATTTATCCTGCTTTCCACAGTAGATGCTAGGGCCTAGATAATGGGGCAGCTCCTGGACCCCTGGGCTCACATGACATGGCTCACAAAAGTTATATCAGTACATGACAATTATGACTAATGACCAGCGAATTTATCAGACACTTTCAAGACACTGTTGCAAAACACCACATGCCAACACATAAAACGTCTATTTTCAGAAGCGACAATTTGCTTAGACAGCTTGAACATCATCCTCTACCCTCAAAAACCATAGTACGAAACCATAAATCACCCTTTTCACTCTCAGGAGACCAGAGGTCTGTCATCCCAACAACCAGTGTTTAGCATACAGAAACTAGAGGATGCATGAGTTCAGGGAGAGAAACTGAGACTCTAATGCAGCCCATAGAGCCTGCCTCAAGCCCACCCCACTGCACATTTCAGGCTCCTGGAAATGAAGCCTAGGGATGGCTCTGACCTCATTTCTAGCCGTTGGTTGATCTGGGAGTCTGTTCTTACCTGCTGTCGAATCTCTTCCTCCATTTTTACTGGTGAACCCAGTTCAGCAACTTGTTTGACACCTTCGCTGGCGTACCCTCCATACTCCCATAGCACGTAGTTCTTGGAGTGGGACCCGCCAATGATGGCAGACCAGTGATTGGCTCGACCTGCAAGTCAATCAGGATGCAGATATCAGTGTGGTTCTTCAGTAATGGGGAGCAGCGGAAACTGTTCAAAGGCTCAGGCAGTACTGATTAGGCATTGCCCTGTCTTAATCTAACACCACTCAGGGATTAGATAGGGTCTCTACTAACTAGAAGTCTGGAGATCATGTAGACAAGTGAACAGCAGGTGCCTCAAGGAGACAGTCCAGGACACTTTCTGTCTAAGGGGTTCTCTGAGAAGGAGGCAGTTGAGAGAATTTGAAATGTTGGTCAGATTTGTAAGGCAAAATAGAGAGGAAGGGCTATTTCTGGCAGCTCAGAAATGTGAATTAATACTGCGCTTGGAAAGCCATGAGTAATTCAGTGCTGCAGTGTTACTGTCAGTGGAGAATTAGGAGGTGATGCCACAGAGGCAGAAGGAACCTGCTCACAGATGCATTGCTCTAAATGCTTTAGGAGTTTGGATGTTATTGGAAAAGATCTGGAAGCCACTGAAGGCTTCTGATCAGGGGAGTGGCGTGATTGTATTTTAGAAAATCACCAGGCAGCAGGGTGAAGGATGCAACAGAGTGAGCAGAATGGAGTGGAGATCTTGGGAGGTGAGCAAAGACAGGAAACAGAAGTGTATGTGGGAAGTGGCTTTCACTCTCAGGACTAAGCATGGCTTTCCTCAGCTGACTTTCATATACAATTCCCATAGGAGGAGTGAGCAGGCTAGCCACATTCAGAGGGTGGGACAGACAATCAGGGTGTGTGGAAGTGGCCAGTCTACGGTGACTTGGTGATAACCCCAAGGGGTGGTGGGCAGTAGTGGGGTACAGGAGGGATCTCATGTGCAATGTGAGGAAACAGTAATACTTGAACAAGACCACGATAGGACATGGCTTGAGGGTTTTTATCAAAGTTCCTAAGGAAGTGGGGAACAGGGAACTGCTACTCAATGCCTGTACCACGTTGGGCTTCTTTTTAGATGCAAATACTACAGATAAATCTGTAATTACTGTTGGCTAAGTCACATACACTTCAAAGGACTAGCTCAATTCTCAGCCATTCTTTGGTTGGTTTTACAAAGTCTCAAATTAAAGAACACTTACAGGCACAGTGAAGAGGAAAATTTGAATGAGATAAACCCAAATGACACTTTTGGTTAACCACTGTATGTCCTGGAGTGGACAGAACTCTTCACTCCATCCCATCATGTACAAAAAGGATTCTGAACAGGGCCTGGTCCTGTTTATACAGCGTCCATCGCTCCCCCAAAGGCTTTCTACTCCAGGGGCATATCAATTACATGTACANAAAGCCAGGTGGCACCTTCCCAGCCTGCTGAAGGCAGCCACACCCCTACCCCAGCAGATGACGTCACCTTGTGGGTCAGCCCAATTGTCATCATTTCCTACACATCAGAGAAATGCAACCTCCATGTTTATCCCAAGAAAAGCCAGGTGGAGATGTGGCCAGCTATTTCTATAACTTGTCTCCTGACCAGTAAGAAAGGTTTAGCTGTCATCTAAGCTACAAGCATATTTGTGAAGGCACGGCCTGCTAATCCATGGTGANCCTTTGTTTGAAGATAAACACAGGGAGACTGACTTCAGCATCTCTTGCTCCCCGCTACACTGTTCCACTGAAATGTACCCTACATTAAGGATTGTAGCTGAAATTCTGTATCTAAGGAGCATTATTGTTCCCTTTGTNCTGCCTCGCTTGGCTTGGATCACTTTTATTCCTTCATGATTTTCCTGACTAANCTCAATTGCCAGCTTGATAAAGTCTAGAGTCATAGGACAGGAGAAGCCTCCACTGAGGGGTTGCCCAGGTCAGATTATGAACATGTCTTGGGGGGACTTTCTTGATTATTAATTGATGTCGGATGCTCCAGCCCACTGTGGGTGGCACCATTCCTTAGGCAGGCAGTCCTGGACTGTCTAAGAAGTCTAGCTAAGTGAATGAGTGAGGCAGCAAGCAGCATTCCTCCATGGTTTCTGCTATAATTTCTGCTTGCTTTATCACCTTGACGTCCCTCAATATTGGACTGTGACACGGACNTGCAAGCCAATGACGTTCATCACAGCAACAGAAAGGAAACTATGACAGTGATCACTCAGAAGCTTCTTTGAAAGACCACCTTTGGCTGACTTAAGCTCCTGCCTCCTGTGTCCCCACTAGTCCAGACCATATTTACTACTACTGTAGTCCTACTAGATGTAGACTCCATGAGGGAAATCTGTCTTCATCCCTGTTCCCAATGTGCACTTTCACCTCATGCTTCCAGAAGCATCTTACACAATCAAATGGGAAGGTGCCTGAAACACTGGGGACACATGGGCACAATTTCATTCAAGTTCAGTTCAGCGCNGCTCCTGACTCCTACTAAGCTAAGGACTCAGCTGTGCTCTATGTTCTTGGAAAACAAAGAGCAATAAGAAGAAAGAAAGGCACTGGGCTCTTGAGCCAAGGGACAAGGATTCTATCCCAGCATTCCCATGTCCTAGCTGTATAAACTCTCAAACTAAGTTTCTTTATATGCCCACATTTCAGCTTCCTCTTTCATACTATGAGAATGCTTACCATACTGACCTATTAGGAGAGTTAAGTGAAATTATTAAAAAAATGAGACAATATATATGACATCACCCCAGCACAGAACAGATGCTCAGTAAGTATGGCTCCCCCATTTCATGGCTGTTGGAGTGGCTTCAAAAATGAGAAAGTCATGAAGCCTCCCCTCACTTCACTNTGAGAAATAAACATATATATTATGGGATGTGATAGAAAGAGAATGGGAATGAGCATGGTCACAGGGGACCAGAAGATGGACCCAGATGGGTCTTTCTACCTTATCCATTTGACTTCCATTAGCTAAGTGCCAGGCACAGTGGCAGGCCATAAAGATTGACAGGAATAGAACATGGCGCTTGCCCTGAGGGACTCACAGTCTGGGGTTGGGAAACAGATGGAAGAACAAGAGCAGATCAGCTATGATCCAGCTCATCAGGGTTATTATACAACACCGGATGAAAGAGCCAACTCCGCATTCCTTAGATTCAACGAATCAAGGTCGAGAAGCTGGTGTGTAGAGAAGCAGGCATTCCCAGAGGGGGATCTGCCTTTGAGTCCCTTACTCTCTTGACTAAAATTTTACTCTGCTCATTCAACCTGCTAAGCACTGCAGTTGTTAGTTTCCTAGAGCGACTTTGCAGCAGAGCACCTGCCTTCAAATGTCAGCACGGTGTCATCAGTTTAGTAAGATCTGTGTAAGGCACTTGGCTGGGGGGAGGGGCAAGACCATATCCTCTGGGGCAAGGCAAGCACCAATGGGAAGACAGTTGGCATTAAAGGGCCATCAATGGCAGGCGACCAGCAGTCACTCAGGTACAAATCATCGCAAGGAAAGAGACATGGTGACTGGAAGCCAGAGGCTTGTGATGATGAACCGTTCATTTGACCTCTGAGAGCCTCAGTTTCCTTTGTATTTGTGTGTTTGCTTCATGTGGTTCTCAGAACAAAATCCAGAACCTCACACATTCTAGGCAAGTGCCCTATCATTCACTGAGCTACATCCCAAGTTCTCCTCCCTTTTAAAATAAGGGTAACAGTTACAAGTTTGACCATCTCCCAGATTTGTGCAAATTAATTGGGCTGGCTTTGGAAGGAACTATGAAAGCTGTACGATGTTTTCAGCACCACTTCAGATAGAGAGCCCCATGGGAACGTTCTTAGTATCACCGGGGGTGGGGATGGGGGAGGAGAGAGAGAGCGCGCGAGAGCGCATGTACCCCATGGGAATGCACAAGAATCTAGGGGCTGGAGAGATGGTTNAGTGGTTAAAAGTTGGGTTCTCTTGCAAGGGACCCAGGTTCATCTTCCAGCACCCACATGACTTCTCACAACTGCCTGTAACTCCAGTTCCAGGGGTTCTGATACTCTCTTCTGGTCTCCATGGGCACTGCATGTACATAGTGCACATACATATATGCAGGCAAACCACACACATTCACACACACACACACACACACACACACATACACACTCGACTCTGGGATGTAATTTTTGGTAAAGTTATTAAAACTCTTGTTCTTGTGGTCAGATCAATGTAGATGTGAGTCTTTGTTCTGGAATGTTCTAAATGGAACAAGTCAATCATTTTCAGCCTCTGCAGATGAACACGTGCTGTATTTATTAGTCAGCATTCTCCAATGACACAGAAGCAGGAGGTTGTGTGTATATATACATATATATATATATGTATATATTACATAGAGATTTATTATAAGGAATTGACTCACGCAAACATGAAGACTGTGAAGTTGCAATACACAGCTAGCAACCTGGAGATGGGGGCCAGACAGTGGTGCAGTTCCTATCCTGCTCTGAAGGCCTGAGACCCTTCTGAATGTGCAGTTCTAGCCTGCAAGCCACCAGTTGGCTCAAGACCCAGGAAGACTCAGTNTTATAGCTCAAATCCAAAGAAGAAGAGAGAGAANGGTGATATGACCAGACTTCAGTGCTTTTCTGAGGCTGAGGCCCATGAAATAAAACTAGCCAATAAAATTAAATCTGAATAGGGCATGACAAAGTCAGATCAGTTTCTGGAAGGCATGATAGCCAAGAGGAACGTGCTTGGGTAACTGGGTAGCTGTGAGAACCAGTAGGCCAAGAAGACAGGAATGCTAGGTATAAAAAAGTCTGAATCTGGAATCATCTAGATGGGACCCAGTAGCATAGTACTAGCAGAATGAGGTGGTCAAACAGATTCCAGTTAGCTGGAAGGAAATAAACTCTAAGAAATAAGGGAGGGGAGAGAAAGCAGACCCAGGCATTAGAAGGTATGGTGACAGGGGTAAGATTAATGCTTGTAGGTCCCTTAAAAGAATAATCAGGATGTCACCCTTGTTATCCCCAGTGAGACAGTGAGGCTTTAGTCTTAGAAGAAGGCAGAGGAAAGCCAGGGACTTTTACTAACCCTTCCTCGTGGTGATATTTTATTTGTGCTCTAATAAATAAAGCTTACTTGGAGATCAGAGGAAAAAGCCAGCCACTATATTAAACAAAGAAGTCAGGCAATGGTAGCACATGACTTTAATCCTAGCATTCGGGAGGCAGAGATTCATCTGGATCTCTGTGAGTTCAAGGCCACATTGGGAACAGAGCCAGGCATGGTGGCACATGCCTTTAAATCCCAGCACTAGTTAACCACAGAGGTCTGGAGGTCTATACAGACAGACAGGAAGTGATAGAGCTGGACAGAAAGAGGAAGTGATGTAGCTGGGTGGAGAGAGAAAGTGAGATGGCAGGGACAGAAAAGATATAGGCATGAGTATACAGGAAGTAGGTCTCTCTTTGGGATGAGGATTTTCTAGGGTAAGAACATGTGGCTGGCTTGTCCTATTCCTCTGATCTCTCGGCTTTCACTCCAATATCTGGCTCCAGGTTTTTTAATAATAAGATTATTNAGCAATTTGTCTTACACNGTTTCCTCATAGGAAAGGGCATAGCTGTTTGGTCTGGCATGTCCCTCACTAGTTCCAGTAGTGTTCAAGTGGCCTACACAAGTCTGGGTGTTGTATGGANATTTCCTTGGGATTAAAAGAAGCTCATAGGACTCAGGAAGTAATGAAACTTACAAGTCTCAGGAAGCTTCTAAAACCTGTAAGACTTACNGGGCCCAACCCCAATGTTATGTAAGTAGTAATAATTGCNGGAGAGAGAAGACTCTGAATTGCAGACTTNCATGCAAGTCAAGTAGAGAGTGCCAGGGACACAGCTTTCCTNAGTTGTCACCCATGCTGAGGTGGGGTCTTTGGTGATGCTGCTGCCTTTGAGTTACCAACTGTGAGTTACTCACTTGAATGAGAACTGTCCTTCATGGTCCCAGGCATTTGAATACTTGGTCCCCAGTTTGTAGCACTGTTTGGGGAAGCTTTAGGTGGTACAGCCTTGCTGGAGGAAGTACATTACTAGGAGCAGGCTTTGACATTAAAAGTCTTGTTCTATTCCATTTCACTCTTTCCACTTCATGCTTATAATTGGAGATGTGAGCTCTCTACTCTGTCACCATGGTTGCCACTTGCTGCCAGGATTCTCTGCCATGATGGACTCGTATCCCTCTGGAATTGTAAGCTCAGGTAAACTCTTCTATAAGTTGCCTCAGTCATGGTGTTTTTATCACAGTAACAGAAAAGTAACCCCTCACCCACATTCCCGTAAGTAACAAGGAAAGTCATACAAACCAGACCTAAACATGTATTTCCAATAGCTTAGATGAAACTTCTGTAGGACAAGCATGTGGGAAACTGTGAGGAAGAAATGATTATGTGTGTGAATTTGTGATCCTGATGGCTAACCAAGTATNTTTGTCCAAAAANCTACTTCGGGGTGATGCCTTGAATATATGTATTCAATATTATATACACTGACAGCCTCCTTGATCTCTTCTTTGCTTTCAGCTCTGGTACTAAATTACCAGTGTTTGCAAAGATGCCTGAAAGGCCAGCATCGGTCATAGGAGAAGCATGTCTGCATTTTGTCTGGTGTTGGGGGAGGCANGTTCCATGATGGGTAGATTCTCTGAGGTGCTCTGCACATGGCCTGGATGATGGTTAATTTAATGTGTCAACTTGAATGGGTTAAGGAAAGGTCAGACATTTGGCCAAACACTCTGGATGTGATTCTGANGGTGTCTAAAGGAGANTATCATTTGAATTGATATAGATACACTAAAACAGATTGCTCTCTCTGAAGGAGTGGATCCTANGCAGTCAGCTGAAGACTCAATTAGAACACAAAGGTTGACTCTGTAGCGATACAGATTTCCTGATGTCCACCTGCCTCCAAGCTTGGCAATCATTTCATCGCTTCTTCTTTGGATTTGAGCTATAACACTGAGTCTTCCTGGGTCTTGAGCCAACTGGTGGCTTGCAGGCTAGAACTGCACATTCAGAAGGGTCTCAGGCCTTCAGAGCAGGATAGGAACTGCACNACTGTCTGGCCCCCATCTCCAGGTTGCTAGCTGTATATTTACGACTTCACAGCCTTCATGTTTGAGTGAGTCAACTCCTTATAATAAATCTCTGTATATATGCTTCTACAACCTCCTGCTTCTTTGTCTTTGGGGAATGCTGAATAAGGCAGCAGGTGTTCAGTAATGGCCCAGATTTCCTGGCCAGTTGCTGAGGTCCCCTGCCAAACCTAGTCCTGTGCAAGCCACACATTTATTTTCTTGATATCCATTCATAGTGCTTCATAGAAGCATGTACTAGTGCTTAGTGACGGGACTGATTCAGCCCCTGTTGCTTAACCTCAGCCTCATCCATAGGCCACTCCACACATATTTGTTCTGGGTCTTTGCTGAGCCCTTGTGTAGCAGCCACAACAATCGGTCCTCTGATCTCTATGTTCTATCTTCTCTCAGTANGACTGAACTTTATCTCTTACTAGGTGACCTTATCATTTACATCTTTCCTCAACACCAAGGTCAAGCCATCTACAGACTCTTGCCTGCACCATGTGACCGGCAGCTAACTGAAAACTGTTGAGGACCTGACAGTTTTATACACTTAAGTTGTGTTAGACCTCACTCTCTGCTTGGCTTTGCAACAGTCCCTCTAGGCCCGGGCCTGGGCTCTGTCTAATTTCCAATGCTTTGGACTTGGCTACAGAACTTGGCTTCCATCACTCTGCCTCTGGGTGCTGCCTAGGACACAGCTTGTATTTGCCCTCTGGCTCTTCCTGCTCTTGGCCACTCCAGGGACTCACTCTGATCAAGCCACTGCATGAGAAGGGTCTATCAACAGGCTGGAACTTACTCCATTTCTGTCTTTTCTGGTTTCTCCACTCAGCTATCACTTTTTCCCTTCCCTAAGGGCTCAAGAAAAGTCCACTTTGGTCTAGAACAACCCTGTTCTTGGGAAATGAGTTTAATTCCCTTCATCTTTTCCATCTCCTTTGATGCCTTCAGCAAGATTCCATTGCACCCTATTACATCATCAGTGAGCACTTACTTGGCTCATACGATGCATTAAGCTGGGGACCATCGAGCTAGAACTGCCTGGTTTTGTTCCAATAATGTTTTATATTTTATTCATTATCTATGTATTGCATTCATNCTATANTGACAAAGTTGAGTAGTTTGGATTACAAAGTCTAAAATACTCACCATCTGGCCCTTTATAAACTCTTTGCCAAGACCTGTGCCAGGCCATGGCAACTTTGGGATGGGTCAGACTCGGTCACTGTCTTTGAGATGTTTCAGTTGGAGGTGGGGTGAAGGGTGACAACGAAGACAATGACAACGAAGTATGNATGATGCAGCTTTGATGAAGACGACAGAATATGATCTAAAGGAGCAGATGCTTAGCTTAGATGGTGCTACAGGCTTCCTGGAGGAGGTAGATGGGAGAGTCTAGNGGAGAGGAGTTAGCGAGGCAGATATGGAGTTGAGCAAAGACTCTATTTTTTCCAGAAGAAAAGTTAGGTGTAAAAGCAACAATTACCTGGTAAACAGTGAATTCATCAGGGTAGTGTCTCTGCATGTGCCCCTCCCCCATTTTAATAAAGAATGAATGATGTGTGGTGAGACAAAGAAGTCAAGCAGATCAGGANAGGATAGGAATTGTGTCTTAACATGAATTATTAATTTTTCCTAGAATGCAATGTAAAGAAATGAATAAATCCACCCACCCTCCCTTTCTCTCTCTTTGTCTCTAGTAGTGATTAGGATTGAACCTGGGGCTCACATATGTAAGAGCTCAACCACTGACCCACACGTGTCCTCAGTCTTCCAACCTTGAGCTTACAATTCCTCTGCCTCACCCTCTTGAGTAGTGGAGATAACAGGCCTTATCTATGAGTTCTGGCTAGAATAACTTAATTTTATCTACAGTCAACCTGTTAAACCTGTAAGCTCAGTTGGTTTCTGCTTCTGAGGGAACTATAAAACAAAACAAATTATACAGAGTTCCTGTTTGCAGATGCTCAAAACAGACAGTAAAGGTTCCAATCCCTGAGAGAAGGGAGAACACGAGAGCTGAGCCCATGCTTTCCTGGGCTGCTACAAAAGATGCTTTTTGGTTTGTAGTGAAGAAAGGTAGAACGGGGTGGAGGATAAGGCAGGTTAGCTGACCTGAGGAGGTATGGACAGGGATTGGACTGTTGAAGCAGATAGATTTATGGGCTAGAATTCCAGAGAGAAGCAAGCTACAGAGAAAAGAGCTTCAGAGATAAGCATAGATGTCCCCTTAACTCTTTCCAAATTAAGTGGCATGTGTGCGGGGTGAGACTCCACAAGGCACTGAAGAAATAAGAGCTCAATGGAGAGGATAAAGAATCTGGAGATACGGGACTTCTAAAGCATCTATAGCACAGAGGCTTTGCTGAGCACTACACAGTTAGTGGTAAAACTACTTTGTCTTCAAGGGGATGCTACCTAGACTCACTTTAACTAAGCTCAGAAAACAGGCCTTGAAAGGGAATCAAGCAGATTCATCAACAGCTCACCATTAGCCAAAGCAAAGTCCCATGCCCTCTAAATAAAGCCTAGACCCTCAGGAATAGAGCCTTCCCTGTGCCCATCATGCAATAAAGAAGTGATTGTATAAAAACCGGATGTAAGGTGGTGGAACACATCTGTAATCCCAGTGCTGGGGCAGGGGTGATGGTGGTGGTGGAGGTTTAGCGACAAGTGGAGATACTGGCCAGCCAGCCTAGCTGAATCAATGGGATCCAGATTCACTGAGAGACTCCGCTTTAGAAAATAAGGGGGAGAGACTGAAATAGACACCCAGCATTGACTTCTCGCATCCACATGCACATAATATGTGTACATGTGCACACACACACACACACACACACAAACACACACGAGACATGTAGAAACAATAAAACATGGCCAAGGGCCTGAGGAAAATTAGCTAATATAGCAGGAGTTCCTGAGATTACAGACAGATAGGAGTGACATCATGCAGGGACTGTAAAATAGCCAAATAGCCATTACCAATTTTTAAGAATTTAAAGAAAGGATGGATACAATGAATGAGCAGATGGNGACTCTTGGCAGAGAAATGTATTGCAAGATCAAATGGGAATTCTAGAGCTGAAAACAATAGCACTGTATCNGGATATAACAAAGGAAAATATCAGTNAGCCGAAAGAGAATGATACAAACACAATTTCAAAGTGAAGGAGAGAAGGATGAAAGGCTGAAAAAAAATCCTACTGGAGTTCCAGTGACATATGGAATGAAAATAAGTGGTTTAAATGGAGCCCTGCAGGGTAGGATAGAGAGGTGACTGAATCAGAGGCGTATCTGAACAAACAATGCTTGAAATTTTCTGAAATCCTATGAAAAATACCAACCCCAAATCCCAGAAGCACTCCACCCCTANCCCAAGGATAAAAAAACAAAGCAAATTACANCTAAAAATAAAGTGAAGACCAAATAAAATGAAATCAAGGAAAGAAAATGACACATAAGCCATCATCTGAGAGAGACAATGATAAAGGTCTTAAAAAGCAATAAAAGACACATCACAATTAGAACAGAAAAGAATAACCCCCTGGCTCAAAACCAAGGCAGATCCAGAGACGACGAAATGACACCTTTAAATTTTTAAAAGAAATAAAACCCATCATCTTAGAATTCTATTACCTTGTAAAAATATTCTTCAGCGATGAGTGTAAAACAAAGCATATTGTTTTTGATAAATGAAAGCTGAGCAAATTTATGACTAGCACATCTGTAGCGTATGAAATATTAAAGGAAGTTCTTCAGGCCGAAGGGAAATGAAAACAGATGGCAGTGCATATCTGCATGAAGCGATGGAAAGTTCTGGAAATGGTAAATGTGGGTGAGAGGTATCTTTCAGCTCCCTGCCACTGAAGAGTCTCTCCCTCTGAGTAGAATTCCAAATCTCCCTCTCTGCGCGACCACTTCCATCAGTGCTCTCTTCCTACAAAGCCCATCTTCCTGCATGGAGCCCATCGTTTGTCTTCGCAGTGGCAAACTGTTCCCCCTTCCCCCTTCCCTGTGTGCTTTTCCTTGTAGCCTGAACTCCAGCTNTTCCTCCACTCCTCTACCCAGTCTTTGAGGGTTTGGCTTTGCTGCTCTCTATCCTTCAGAGGGACAGGTGCTGGGGACAACTGGAGGAAGGTTACTGTGTGCCTTCTTTATTTCTCTTTAAAATAAAAGCATGCTTTCAATTCAGTGACAGTCCTCCCTCCTAATATCCTGGCTAGCAAGTTTTGGCCACAGCATGCTGTGAGGTAGCTACCCCCACAGTAAAGACACAGAGGAGTCCTAGGATTCCCTTAATTCTCATGTTATTGTAGACAATCCCATGTCACCACTCCATCCCTGACAGGTTCTGGTCCAGTTTCTGTCCCTATAGTTTTATCCTTTTCCGATTATAAGTGGATACATACAGTATTAAATTGAATTTACGATCCAAAGTAGCCCTGAGATCTTCTTTATGGACAGCATTCATTCCCTGGGCTCCTACATAGTCTTCATGTCTGTTCACAGTTCCACAGAGCTCCACACAGAGGTGTTGCTTTGGTCTTCCCATCCAGTTCACCTCTGTCAGCTCCCCACCCTAACTCCAGAAGCAGGAGCCTTACTTGTTTGTGCACTCCCGTTATGTCAGGGGTCCTATCTGTCTACAGCCCTGACTCATTCTGCTGCCACTATCCCCCCACTCACTCTACCTGTCCAGTGGGCTTTTGTATCCTGGTGCTGGCCTGCCTGAGCCCTAAGCTACACTGACCCCACCTCTTAGCAANGCTCTACAACTTTGCCCTTCCCAATTGGACAGGTCCTGTGTGTCTTGGTGTGCTCACAGTCCTACCTTCCCTGAAGAAATAAACTATTAAGATTCAAAATAACTGATTATGGAAATTTTTGACATGGCGGGACCTGTGCCAAGGGATTCTATACTGATTTGCTTTTATTGCCCGGCAATAACCTCAGGAGCTGTTTTCTGCTATTATTCCCATTTCACAGATGATTAAATTGACTCTGACAACTTGAGTTCATCCAGCAAGTGTGTTTTCTCTGAAGCTTTGACAACAAGGGCCTTGGGGAACAGGGAGTTACAACTCCTCGGCTTATGGAGGCAGTGAAGATGCTAGAAGACCATTTTGGAAAGGTAGAGAGCTCTGGAGCACAGACTGTATACTTCTCCAAGGTACAGTGACCTCCAGTGACCTCAATAATACATACTTAGGCTGATGTTCCTCCTCCCCTCTGTCCCTTCATCCTCTGCCCTCTGTAAACGTTACCTGCAGTTCTTGCCTCAGGTTATGCTTGTGGGGGAACCCAAAGCTGCAACACGGCTCATTCGGTTAAGCTCATGTATCTAGGCCCGAGTTCCATACAATAATTGTGTTGATTGGACAAGAGCTGGCTCAAGATACTCCTTCAGCTTTTGTAAAAAGAATACAGATGATCTCTCACCATTCTTCTTCCCCAAGCGAGGGATGCTGTCCTCATTGTCATTATCATCCATCAGCATCAGCACCACAGCCACTATCATTTACTGAACATGTTCCTTGCATCATACACTTCACAGATGTGAGCAAGTATCTTCCCATTCTCACAGTGGTCCTGTGAGGCAGGCATTTCCTATGCTTTACATTATGGGTGTGGGAACTNAATTGCTAACAAGTAGCAGGCCTGAGATAAACTGTCCACCAAAGTTCAGTTATGCCATTTCTGCTTCACAAAGGACTCACAGTTTGAGCCAAGTCTAAATTTTGTGCAGAGGTCATTTGGATGCCACATATGGCTCTCGCTGAGAGTCAGGAATAACAAGATAAGTATGATGGTGCTATTTGGAGCACTGGCTTTTAGTATTCNAAAGGTTCAGCTCTCTGCTGGGTGGTGATAGTGCACACCTTTAATTCCAGCACAGAGACAGAGGCAGGAGGATAGGAGTTCAAGGCCAGCCTGATCTACAGAGCAAGTTCCAGGACAGCCAACACTACACAGAGAAACTCAGTCTAAAACAAAACAAAACAGTTCAGCTTTTTTTTTGGACTCAGCTTTTTCTGCCCAGTTCTGAACTTCTGCTTCTTTAGATACAGCTAAAGCCTAGTCAACCTCCTGATTCTCATTTCAGAGGCAAAGGCCATAATTCCAGGCACTCTGAACTCTCACCCCCACTGCTGCTGTAGGGACTGCTGATGGTTTAATGTGCTCTGGCAAATAACACCAGAATCACATTTGTAGAAAGAGATGCCTTATTTGAAAACATTCTCCCACTCTGACTTCTTCACATCCATGCTATTTTATATGGGAGAGGGACTGNGCTTCTGCTTTCCAAATGTTCAATACACCATTACTACTGAGTTCAAAGCTCAGGGAGGAATGTGTGGCATTGGGGATGATAATTCTGGCAATATTTATCTAATTTTCAAAATCTAGGCACTGGTGTTTAAAAGTTTTGCAAAACCCTACAGAACATCGCAGACTTCTCCTACCCTAACTGCATTCTCCACATTTGAATCTTAGCTCTCAGCTGAGCCCTGTAAACATGGAAGGCGATGTTTTTCTGTGTTTGGAAATCTTTTCAGCAGCAGACGGAAGTGGTAAGAGCTAGGGCTCACTGGGCATCTGCCNGTGCCAGGTGCTTTCTTACGAATTGTCTAATTTACTTCACAGTCTCATGTCATCAATGAGGAAACAAGCTGAGAGGATCTGGGACCTGCCAGGGGACACATGGCCACTGAGTGGCTAAAACAGGACTTGGCTCAAGGCTGTGTTATCTTTGGGAAAGCTTTCTGTTTTAATAAGAAAAAGGCTAGTAGCGCAGTACAGTTTGCTAAGGTAATAATAGAACCAAAATCTATTGAAAGAAGTGTATATATGTGTGATTGAAGGAAGTGTGTGTATGTGTGTGTGTATACCTACTTGCCTATCTATGAGTAGTAAGAGAAGAGTCAAGCTGTATTTTTTTTTTAAATCTACCACAAAATTAAAGATAAATATGAAGACACGGGGCCGGAGAGATGGCCCAGTGGTTAGGCATACACTGTCCTTCTAGAAGACCTGGATTTGGTTCCCAGGCTCCACATTCGGCTCACAACCACCTCTAACCTCAGCTCCAGGTAATCTGACACTTTCTTCTGGTCTCTGCAGGCACCCCCCACACATGTGCACCACCCGACCCCTCATACAAAAATAAAATAACGTCTTTTAGAAAGTAAAGATAGAAGCCCAATCTTTTTCACGACAGCAGGAATAGAAAGTCCAAATAAGACATTCCAAACTATACACCCAGACATTTAGGAAGCTATTCAACATCACAACCATGTGAGGTTTATTCTGGTAAAACAAAGGTGGTTTAACATTTCAAACTCAAGCACTCAAATCACGTTAACAGAAAACATACTCATGGCATCAGCATTTGATNGCATTTACTATCCATTCACGATAAAAGAAATTCAGCCAACTTAGAAAAGAAATATTCATTCTCTGCTACAAAAATATCTAAACCCCCTACAGTGTAAATCATACTAAGAGGGAATAATAAAAGAGTTCTTCTGTAACTTTTGGAACAAGATAAGAATGCTCAGCATTAAATGTCCTACTGAACATCACTGGTGGTTCTGTCGAGTGCAGTAAAGCAAGAGGGAAAGAGAAGGCGTAAAGATTAGACGGGAGCTATGAATGTACAGAATCGTGTGTATACAAATTCCAAAGTCGTGTGTGTGTGTGTGTGTGTGTGTGTGTGTGTTAGAAGACTTATGATATAATGTTGTCAAACCTCTACAAATTTGTCTCTATGTATAACACAATCTCAATAAAACAGAAATGTATATACACATTGAGCAAAGGGCACACATATGAATGTATTGTTCATAATAGACCTGAATCAGTAACTAGCCAAATATTCACCTATAACAACAAACAAATGGAATATGGTCTACGTTCCTGCAGTGGACTCTTCCACAGCCCTTACAATGAAAAAACCCAAANCATTACAGCCACATGAATGTGTCTCACAAGCTATGAAGTTGAAAAAAGTGAGACAGGAAAGGGCACACTGTAAAATTCCATTTATAAAGCGTTGTGGAAGAAGCATAATGAAGCTGGGCGAGAAGTCAAGATGGCTGCTTTCAGGGTGAAGCGGAGACTAGAAAAAGACAAGATGGGGCCCTGAACGTTTCTGACTTTCGTGCTGGCCAGGTAACATGAAGCAGGTCCTGTGCTGACAGTTGTGCTTGCCCTTCTCTGTGTTGGTATGCNCCATCCAAAGTTCATCTGGGCTCGGGAAATGTAGCTCAGTTGGCAGAGTGCTTGCCTAGCAGGTATGAAGTCACACACCTGCAATCCCAGCACTTGGGAGGTAGAGGCAGGAACATTAGAAGTTCAAGGTCGTCCTCAGATATATACTGAGTTTCAAGCTATCCTTAGGGTACACAAGACCTTATCTCAAAACCAAAATCCAAAAACAAAACAAAATCAAGAACAAGTTTATTTCAAAAGTGTCGTTTGTACTTATTTATGGAGAGAGAGAGAGTGTGTGAGTGTGTGTGTGTGTGTGTGTACAACCTATAGGAGGAGTTAGTTCTCTTCTATCCTGTGGTTCTCAGGGATCGGACTCATCTCAGCTGCCTTTACTTGCTGAGCCATCTCATCCCAAGTCCATTTATTTTAAATAGAGGTGAGGTGGGCTGCTTTCCTTGTCTCCCGAGCCCTGCTCTGGGGCTCGGGCTCCCCAGTACTTGAGCTAAACTGAATGGAAAGGAAAGCTTGATCTTTTTGTATGGGGTCTGGGGGCAGGGAGATGACAGAGATGGCAGTGGTGGGCTGTCAGCTTGTAGGAAGTGAAGTCAGAAGTCAAAGGTTACACCAGGCATTAAAAATACTTTTAAATTAGTTCTTTGAGAGTCTTATACAGTGCATTTTGATCATATTCTTCTGCCTCTCCCAATTCTTCCTACATCCACTTTCCAAGACCAGGGTTTCTTTTTTTTTTTTTTTTAAACCAGAGATCAGTTGTGCTGACTCAGGAATATCTGCCTGGAATGATCAGGAAGGAATTGCAAGGCTGGAATTTTTGTTGGAGTTTGACCCATCACCCATCAGGAAGGTGGCTTCTGGGGGTTTGGTCAATCTTATTCTAATGCGTACTCATTGCTCACGTATTCTAAGAACCACACATGGTCTGGGAACTCAGAAAAACCAGATACAGACTCCACTGTTGAAGGCTTCCAAGGTAGTAGAGGATCAAACACAGAATGGGGATTTGTGCATTTAACTCAGGGATGGATAAGGCTAGCCACAGAGCAGAAAAGAGGGCAATCACTGATGCAGATGTGGGTTGAGAAGGTTTCTGGGCAATGGGGTTTATGATGGGATCAAAAGACTGGCTGCAATCAGCCCTGTGGAAGAGGGTTGTGAGNGTCAGAAACAGCCTTCGTGTGCACAGGCCTGGAGAGCAGAGCGGAAGGAGCAGGGGACATCTGGAAACAGAACAGATGTGGAGCCAGAGGACAACAAGTTTCAGAGGGCAGATGAGGCTGGTGCAGGCTGAGAGCCAGTGAACTAGTCAAAGAATTTGTGTTTTAACTCAGGCTGACACAACTTAATCCTAGATCTGTCGCTTCTCAGCTCCGTGGCTCTGGGCCAGTCACTTCTGCTTTGCCTCCATCAGAGCTTCACCAGTTTCACCTTGAATATGAGCTTTCATCTAATACTCTCATGCGTGTGAGTGGGGGTAGGGATGGGTGTCTGTACAGGAGCTGTACTGAAGCTAGAGGTCAGCCTCAGGACCATTCCTCAGGAGTGGTCTACTTTGGTTTNGGAGTCGAAGCTCCACTGACTTGGCTATGCTGGATGATGGCCAGTGAATCCTAAGAATCTGCCTGTTTCTGCTCTCCCATGCTGGGATTACAAACACATGCCTCCACGTGGGCTTTTATAAATTTTTATTTATTTTTTGCATGAGTGCTGAGGTTCAAACTCGGGTCCTTTTAAACATCAAGCCTCTCTCATAGGGCCCCCTCCCCTTTCAAAGACAAGGTCCTATAATACAGCCTTGAACTGATGATTCCTTTGCCTCAGCCTCCCAAGGGCTGGGACTGCA
>LZPO01055524.1:41935-52734 GCA_001675575.1 Neotoma lepida | reverse complement strand
ATCATTTTCAAAGGGTTATTTATAAAATTTGAGTAGAGTAAAAGTAAAGTATATTTTCTTATATATTGGCTTTCATTTGTGAACATATTGGCAATTTCAGCAATCAAGGAATTATCTATCATTATAAATATACCAAGTTCAGATAGAGACCTGAACACTATACTCAGTTGTTTAATACATTTACTGAAACATCACATTAAGGTCATACAAATTAAGGACAAGAGAATGCATATCAGATAATGATGCTTAAAACTGCAATTAATAAGTAACTGGAAAATGCTGTTTGCTGCAAATATTTTTTTTTCTGAGAATGAGATATCTCACACATATATGCTTGGATTTGCCTTATGATGATAATGTTATATGCAGAATTNTCAAATGTCAANTAAATTTGTACGAGGAAGNATTTTCGGAAAGTCAGTCTAAATGAAACATCAGGATGCTGTTGAAAAACACCTTCAGATTTTCAAATAATGCAGCACATTTTTATACTGCCACAGATTGAAGTCAAAGTTCACAAAAGTGTCTGTCTGTGTTCAGTTTTGTCTCTGTGGCATGCCTAGGTCAGTGATCAGAAGCCAGAGGTTGAATCTGATAGGATCTCACCTCTACGGATGCTTCTGTAAGGTGAACCTGGAGGAGTTGGGAGAGTCCCGACCCCTTGTCTGGACGCGGGGTCCCCATAGCCCTCCTCCCCCCCATCAGAGGACGCCCGTGAAGCATTGGTCCATTTTCTGTAGTGGGGGTGGGGAATCCAACATCTGTAATATAGACGACATGGGTCGCTCCCATGAAAGAGCATGAGGCTGGCGTCTTTCTGGTTTTGTCTCCAGGCACCAGGAGAGCTGTTTTGTTGTCTTGTCTTATGTGTTGTAAAAAGTTTTGTTTGCCTTTTAGTTGAAATATCCTACCTATATGAATATGTAAATATGTGCGAGATGTGGCCACATGTATGTGTGTTTTATGTCTGGGCTTGTGTGTGTGCATTGTGATGCCTGGGCTGGATGGCCAGCGGAAGGGACAGAGGTCCCTTTGATTAAAATGGAACAGACTAAGTAACCCCCCCCATTGCTTCCTTGCTCTCTGACTAGAGCCTAGGCAGCAGGCGGGAAACGCACTGCAACAAGTCTGGTGGGCAGCAGCTGCTTGGCCCAGGGGCTACTTCAGGGACACCTCTGAGTGGGCTAGGCAGGCTGTGAGCATCACAGCCCAGAAGCGGGGCAGGTTCAGGGCCAGGTGCCTGCTTGCTCAGGGAGCTACAGGGTGGAGGCTTTGCAGCATGGCACCAGTGGTGGCTAGGTCCGCCCTGAAGCTGCCTTGAGGACTAGGCATTGACTAGGACTAGGCACCAGGGTGGGCTGTGAGCACTGTGGGGAATGGACATGGCCAGCAAGTTTAGAATTAGAAAATGGGCCACAGAGCTAAACAAAGAGAATTCTCAACGGAAGAATCTCAGATGACCGAGAGACATTTGAAGAATTGCTCAACATCCTTAGTCATCAGGGAAATGCAAATCAAAACAACTCTGAGATGCCATCTTACACCTGTCAGAATGGCTAAGATAAAAAACAGTGAGGACAGCTTATGTGGAAGAGGATGTGGAGCAGGGGGAACACTCCTCCACTGTTGGTGGGAGTGCAATCTTGTACTTTGGAAAGCAATATGGTGGTTTCTTAGAAAACTGGGAATCAGTCTTCCTCAAGACCCAGCTATACCACTCTTGGGCATATACCCGAGGAATGCTCAATCATACCACAGGGACACATGCTCAACTATGTTCATAGCAGCATTATTCGTAATAGCCAGAACCTGGAAACAACCTAGATGCCCCTCAACTGAAGAATGGATCAAGAAAATGTGGTACATTTACACAATGGAGTACTATTCAACAGAGAAAAACAATGACNNNATGAAATTTGCAGGCAAATGGATGGAACTAGAAAATATCATGCTGAGTGAGGTAACCCAGACCCAGAAGGACAAACATGGTATGTGCTCATTCATAAGTGGATACTAGATGTAAAGCAAAGGATAACCAGANTGCAACCCACAGCTCCAGGGAAGAACCTAGGAGGGATGCATGGATCACCCAGCCAGGGAGAAATGGATGAGATCTACATGGGCTGACTAGGAGTGAGGGAGAAGAAATGGAGGGCGATGAGGGATGGAGGTTGAGAGCATAGGGGAGCGGGAAGTTCGAGCTGGAACAGGGACAGAGTGGGAGAGCAAGGAAGGAGATAACATGATAAATGAAGAAATCATAGGAATAGGGAGAAATAGAGTGTTAGAGAAGTTCTCAGGAATCGACAAGGATTACCCCACCCTAGACTACTGGAAATAATCGAGAGGGAGCCTGAACTGGCCTACTCCAGTGACCACATGAATGAATACCCTAACTGTCATCATAGAGCCCTCATCCAGCGACTGATGGAGGCAGATGCGGAGATCCACAGCTGGGTGCCAGGCTGAGCTCCAGGAGCCCAATCAATGGGAGAGGGGGAGCCTTCTATGAGCAAGGGACANTGAGATCATGATGGGAAGGTGTACATAGATGGCCAGCCAAACTAGTGGAGATACATGAACTATGGACCCATAGCTGAGGAGCCCCCATGAGCTCTCATCCAGAGCCAGATGGAAGCAGATGCAGAGATCCACAGCTGGGCCCCAGGCAGAGCTCCAGGAGTCCAACTGATGACAGAGAGGAGAGATTCTATGAACAAGGGACATCAAGATCATGAAGGGAAAATATAAAGAGATAGCCAGCCAGGCTGGTGGAAATGCATGAACTGTGGACCAATAACTGTGGAGCCCCCATGGTGCTGGACTGGGCCCTCTGGAAGCTTGAGACAGTTGTTTAGCTTGAACTGTTAGGGGGCCCCCAGGCAGTGGGATCAGGATCTGTCCCTAGTGCAGGGGCTGGCTTTTTGGAGTCCAGTGCCTATGGTGGGACACCCGGCACAGCCTTGGCGCAGGGAGGAGGGTCTTGGACCTGCCTCAACTGAGTGTGCCAGGCTCTGAGGGACTCTCCATGGGAGACCTTGTCTTGGAGGAGGTGAGAATGGGGGTGGGTTGATGGGGAGGGCTGGCAGCGTGGGAGAAGGGAGGAGAGGGGCATCTGAGGTTGGTATGTAAAATGAGTGGAAAATCTTTTTAATTAAAAAAAGGGAAAATAAAATATTACAGCTTTACAGTATATTCTAGACTGCTGAGAGGAATCATAAGAAAGACTTTGGTAAGAGTTTCTGTGCTTAAAAATAAGAAAAGGAAAGGTAAAGCAGAATTTGTCTGAAATAAATGTCTGACGGATCAAATGAATACATGGCGGGTACATGAAAAGTTGTAGAAAGTCAGAGGGGATGTGATGTAAACTATGTTTGTTATGGTTTCTGATACCTGCAAATACTGAAGTTGAAAGTTAATTCTGGTTGGTTTTCATTTTAAAAATAGCTGATGATTCTCCAAACTGTTTATGTTAAAAGTGGAGAGATATATGTGTGTGTGTGGGTATATGTGGACATGTATGTGACTTGGATTTAACTATATGAGTGTAAGCTAGCTTTAACTGTATGTATGTGTATGTAACTTGGGTCCAA
Source organism: Neotoma lepida (assembly GCA_001675575.1). Classification (NCBI taxonomy): domain Eukaryota; kingdom Metazoa; phylum Chordata; class Mammalia; order Rodentia; family Cricetidae; genus Neotoma; species Neotoma lepida. Next base: position 49,141 of record LZPO01055524.1, on the reverse strand, counting down.
CTATGTTATGTGTGCAAGTAATTATTGTTTAGAAAAACATGTTTTAAACATCAACCACGTGGCTTTCCACTATCTTGGCTGGTGACCCCATAGGCAGCCACGTGGCTGGCAGCCATCTTTTACTAAGGTTATAAAGAAGGTCTATTCAGGTTAACAAAAGCTATCTTGGAGATTTACACCTAAGTACTTATGTCTTTACCAAGTGTTCAAGAGCAAGCTTCTAGAGAATTTAAATAGATGGTTACATATGTTTAATAAATAAGGTATTTGATAAACATTAAAGCTGTACCTCAGTGCTTTTATACCTTGCTCTGGCAGCTAAACTTTGTAATTTAAGATTTACTCATGTAATAAGATGATAATGATTTTTAAAGACATGAAGGGAATCATAGGAAACAGCTGAGGTTTGCAAATGTATGGCAGGGCTAGAATTCCAAAGAGAGTCTAGTTGTAATGGTGAACCTTAGCAGTTTTGGAAATGCCAATGCCAATGCCAGGTGATGATCACCAAAAGTACCAGCCACAGTGAAATGGAGCAGGCTAGGTATAAGCTGCCAAGCCTCTAAGTAGAAGAACCAAAAGGATTTTAAGTGAATCCCAGATATTGAACTTTGAGATTGTTTGCACTCTGGAGCTTGGTTTTACTTTATACAAATTGTGGTGATGCCATGTTTTCTCCTTCTTAAAGTAAAAAAAAAAGGTACTTTATTTTTGATATTGCAGAAAGATATTTGAAAGATCTTAACCTTTTTAAGAACAGTTTTTAAAATATTTAAGTTTGTAAGGCTATGGGACACTTTAAGTTTATGAAATGCTCTATATTGTTAGTATTTGAACTGAGAATAAAAGACTGAAAATTAAGGTCACAGCCATAAGCTTCAAATACTAACCAGAAACTGGGATGTTCATTTCTTGTGGTGCAGCAAAAAAATAACTTAAGCAGTCTGGCAAAGGGCTTGAAACAGCTTCTGACTCCATCAGTCTCAACTCTTTGTGGTTGAAAAAATCTTTTTACAGGGGTAGCCTAGGACCACCTGTATGTTAGATGTTTGCATTGAGATTCAACAATGGCAAAACTGCAGTTANAAAATAGCATTAAAAAAATTAAAAACCAGTGACTTGAAAAATGTTTCTCCTTACTCAAGGTACATTCAGGCTTAAAAATGTTGTCNAGCCTCCTTGTTTTTGCTAAGTTTGTTAAGCTTGAGCTATTTGATGCTAGAAGAGCTTCAATTTAAAATCATTGTTTTTAAGGCTACTTATTGTGTACTGTTAGAGAACATGAACATAAATAATCAAGTTTTCTAATTGTAGTCAGGCTAAGTACTGATGTAATTGATTACAGGAATAAGCTTTACTCAATCCCTTGCNTATGTTTTCAGGGTTGAGCTTGAAACAAGTAACTAGAAACAAAGTTTGTCTATTTAGATATACCTGGATAGCCCTCATACTTCAGAGATATGCAGGATATGGCATTTAAAATGTTGATCTAAAAGCTTATTATATCAGACAGNCTTCCAGATCCTAGCAGTGACTCAAGGTCTCCAAAGAAGATTACATACAGGGCACCACAACGTCTCTGCCTAGATTATGGCAATGCTGACAACAGGGCAAGATGNCCCAATGCAATGCTGGCCGCCAGGACATGACCCAGACTGTGGACAAGCAACAGGACACTGGAATTGANTGCATCTCCTTTGCCTGGTCAAAGTAAGGACAGTCTTCCATGTCCTTATTCCACAGAAAAAAAATTCTGCCTTATGNGCCTGATGGCCGAAGANGATTGATGCTGTTCTGACTGGTGCCTCCAATGCTATGGAGACCTGGGTATGGACTGGTCCCTGTCATTTATAGAATCAGAAGCTGCTTGGTCTGCACTCAGATCTAATTTATCCTTCTCAGATCTCTGATAGTACTGATGGNTAGGCTAGCTATAACTTTGTCAGCTTGGTGGTATCAGACAACCAGATCCTTCCGAAAGGCTACAGACAGCTTGTTAGCTCATTTAAAAACAAAACAAAACAAAACATTATGAGAAATGTTTCAGATTGCTCTCCCATTCTATGATATAATAGTTCAGAGTTTAACATTTAATAGAGTACTGATAAGCTGGTAGAGCAATGATTACTTACTGTTCAGTCACAAGCTCAACATTTTAGATTTATTTTAGTTGTTATCTAAATATATCTAAATATAAACCTAGAAATGCTTCTCATCAGGCCTAAAATCTCTGCCCAAATTATACCTGGCTCTTTGGACAGAAGGAAAATGCACGCGCTTTTAACCCAAATCTATANTTCTTGCTGGGACTCAAAGGTGTGAGTCCATTTCTGCTCTTTTACCTGCTTTGTCTAAAACTTTTATGTAGGATGGTATTGTTTTCTCTCTCCTGGTCTTGGGATTTCTGCTCTTCCTAAGGATGCNGGCCTGAGGGTTCCAAATAAGTTCATAAANTTTAACTTCTGTTCCTAGTTTAGGTTTGTCTCAACAGATTTCCACTTGGCTGGCAGACACCTCCAAGCGTCAGTTGCTGACTACACTGCTCCAGATGACTATGAGCTCTGGACATGCTAAAAGCTGATGTGAACCAGCCAACCCAATTGTTCCCTGTCTCTACAGGGTCAGAGAGCCACATGCTTCTGACAAATGCCCCATTGCCCAGCCTTTGACCAGGCTTTCAGCCTTTTGGGGGCCCTGACAACGGCACCCCCATGCCAGCTTGAAGCAGTTCCAGAAGAGAATGTTGTTCCATGTTCCTTGTTCACAATAAGGCTGAAATGCTGGGTCAAAAAGGAAACTCCCTGGCATAGAGGCAAGATGGCCAACTATAATGCTCATTGACATACTAGGAAAATAGGTTCAGAGTTGTCAGTTGATAAATTTACTAACTGAAATGGTTCTGAATAAGACAAGACACTTGACCTTCTTTGTGCAGAACCAAAGAGGTATTACTCAAAGATCAGAACTACAGGGCCTCAAGAATGGCAATAGATACAGATGTCACTGCCCTAGAAAAATCTGTTGGCTAATGGTTCTTAGGTCCCAATATTCTTGAACCTCTGGGCAGGTAGGACTCATGATTGAGTCCTGTCATTGGTACTTGTGAAGGGGGNAATGTGAAGGTAATACAGACCCCATCTTAGGATAGGGCCACTGTCTTAGACCACCTGCTGTACTNAGTTCCAGGAAGGACCTCAGGAATGTGCCATGACAATTCAAACAGATATANGACAGTATGCTCCTGCNGACATTCTGTCTGAGGTTTATGGCCCTTGAAGATATCTAGATAATCCTGCTGAGCAATCCAGATAATCCNGTTCAGCGGGTTGTAGATCCCTGCCAAAAGTCTAGCCCAATGGTTTCAAATGTGGGTTCACATGCAAAGTCTGGACCAATAGTTTCAAAAAATCAGCTTGCCCCATATCCTTCTACCCAGTCCCAAGCATGTAATTCCTGGTTTGTGGTTTTTCCCTATAAAATCTCTCTGCACTTGGGCTCGTGGCCGCCACCATATTTTCTTCCATCTGCCGTGCGGTGACCCAAGTGTACCTCACAATAAAAGGACCCTTATGTGCTTGCATCAGAAACCAGNTCCTTGGTGGTCTCTGGGGGTTTCTCGAAAACAAACTGTATGGGAAATACAGGAAAGTGACACAGAACACAATTTGAGATGCCATAGACTTAATTTTGAGTCCTGATTTTGTAACTGTATCTTTAGCTTAATTGCCTTAAAATTGTGATGATTGAGAACATAAATAAACCATAGAGCAAAGCCTGATATGTTTAATCAATATATTTCATTATTCTTTTCTGGATCTTTGATTTACTATGGAGAAAACTTTCTCCAAAGAACAGAGGATGGATACCTAGCTGCTATAAGAATTGGGCAGGGCAAGTGTGTCAGCTGGAAATTGTATAATAGTACCACTCTTTTATCACTTATTGGCACAGAAGGGAAGGCTTATGAAACGAAGGAAACAGTCATGTTTCTCTCCTTTGGTATTCATCAACTGAATAGTAAAACATGATCAGGGAACAGGAACTTGGCAGTTACCAAGAATATGTATATCACAGATGAATCCATCCCTCTTCTCCCTTGTGTGCCCATTCTTCCACACTCACTATTGTGAGGAATAGCACACATCAACCCTGCAATTTGTGTCTCATGCCTGGGGACATCTAGTCTCCTGGCCTTGTCACGTCTTGTCATGCTGTCCGTCACTGAGCCCTATGGTGTCTACCTCCTTAAGCTCCTTCCTGATCCACACATTTTCTTCATGTTATCTCTACCTTGACTCTATCATTAGGCTTATTGCTAAGATTTAAGATATCCAATTGTTTTACTGATCAAACTGACCACCTAAAGTTAATGTATTCTTTGCCAATGTAATTATGGATATCAGGCTACTACTACTCCAATACTTCTTTAGGGAGAGTGAAAACTCCCTAGTATAATAGAGTTCTTAGTACTCTTAGAAACATAACTTTGGGGGTATTTTTGGCCATAAATTCTACTTCTCTAGCAAAATCTAAGTTAAAAATTTGTATTTGCTATGGAAATAATGGTTTATGTTAAGTCTGTCAGAGCTCTCTTCTAAGCAAATTACTTTCAACCAATTCTGTCATGTATTTGTATGAACATCTATTTATTGTATGTGTGTGTATGTGTTTGTGTGTGTATGATGTGGTGTGGTGTGTGTGTGTGTACCAACTAAGGGTTTTTTATAAATTGAAATGTGCTTACTCTTCTATCCTTGTCTTTTTCTAGTTTCTGTCTTATACTCATCTGAACTTTAGCTCTCACCAAGCTAAAGTCTCCACTTTTCCTTAGGAATTCATTTAGAAGAGGGGAGTGGAGGCCGGCCATGGTTACTTGGAAAGATGCAATCTCAAAAGACAAAATAAAGGACTGGCAAAGTCATCCATTGGGTAGAAGTGCTTGCTACCCAAACCGGTGTGCTGGCTAGTTTTATGTTAACTTGACACAAACTAGAGTTATCTGAGAGGGGAGAGCCTCAATTGAGAAAATGCCCACATAAGATCAGGCTCTATGGTAGCTTGTAGGGCATTTTCTTAATTAGTGTTTGATGTGAAAGGGCCCAGCCCACTGTGGATGGGGCCACCCTTGGTTGTTGGTCATGCATTCTGTAAGAAACCAGGCTGAGCAAGCCAATAAGTAGCACTCCTCGATGGCTCCATTAGCTCTTGCCCTCAGGTTCCTGCCCTGTTTGAATTCCTTTCCTGACTTCCTTTAATAATGAACAGTGATGTGTAAGCTTAAGTCAAATAAACACTTTTCTCTTCAAGTGCTTTTCGTTGTGGTGTTTTATCACAATAATAGAACAAAACTAAGATATTCAGTAACCTGAATTTGGTTTTTTGAACATAGATGATGCAAAGAGAGAACCTACTCCACAAAGTTTGTCCTCTGACCTTCATACGAGCAATCTGTGTACACACACACACACACACATACACATATACATACAAGTAAATGCAAATATATAAAAGATTGTTTTTGTTTTTCCATCTTTTGGCTAAGATTGGGTGTAAAAAACAATCATCTAGGAAGCCTGACTCTCCAGCCTGAGTGAAGAGCCACACCCTCCTGCATTATTTTAGCACCTGGTACAAACCTCATTTTATCTTTTATCTCTCATGTATTTTCTCCTTTAAGCTTGAGAAGAGGAAGCTTATTTACCTTTGTGTTTTTGCAGCCTTGTGAAATGCCAGGCACACTGCACTCAATAAATATTAATGACTAAAACTATGAAAAATGCATGNGACAGCTCAGTCCTGTATGCACAGAAGAATGGAACAGGCAGGGAATGAAGCAGCCTCACATCTTGCTTTCCATACCTTTGATCATAAAAATTACATGTTGAATCAAAGCAATTAAATGATGTGACCTGGTCCTGACTAATGGGGAATAGCAATATTTTTTTAATGAAACTTTAAATCATAACACAAAACTAAATGGGATTATCTGCTATGCATTATAGGTTTAAATATTGTAACAATTGTAACAAGAGTGAAGATATTCTACAGAGACACTTATGCTCTTCCCTTGGCTATCAGACTATGGAAATAATGATATTCAAGGAATTATAATTGTTCTAGTCTGTTTCTATTGCTATTATAAAACACCACCATCAAAAGCAACTTGGAAAGGAAAGGGTTTATTTTATCTTACAACCCTCATGTCAAACTCCAACACCGAGGGAACTCAGGGTAGGAACCTAGAGGCAGAAACGTACAGATACCATGGAGGAGTGCTACTTACTAGCCTTCTCCTTATGTCATGTTCAGCTTGCTTTCTTATAGAACCTAGGGATGGCAATGCCAACAGTGAGCTGGGCCCTCCCAAATTAATCATTAATCAAGAAAATGACTGATAAAAGTCACAGGCTTGCCCACAGTCTAGTCTTGTGGGGCATTTTCTCAATTGAGCTTTGTTGGGGAATATTATTTTAAGGTGTGTTACTTTTGTTTATGTTGCATTTGTGTAACTATGTGAAGCTGTGTTACTGTGCCTGTCTAAAACACCTGATAGTCTAATAACTGAATGGCCAATGGAGAAAGGCAGGAGAAAGGATAGGTGGGTCTGGCAGGCAGAATTAATAGCAGGAAAAATCTGGGAGGAGAGTAGAAGGGACGAGAGAGAAAAGGAGGAAGACATCAGGGGCCAGCCACCCAGCTATACAGTAAGCCACAAAGTAAGAAATAATGAAAGGTATACAGAAAGAGAGAAAGGTTAAAGCCAAAAGGCAAAAGCTAGACAGGCTAATTTAAAGCTGGCTAGCAACAAGCCAAGCTAAAGCCAGGCATTTATAATTAAGAATAAGCCACCAGATGTTATTTATTTGGGAGCTGAGTGGTCAGCCCCACCAAAGAGTGAAAACAAACAACAGAGTTTCCTTTCCTCTACCCAATGACTCTAGCTTGTACAAAGTTGACACAAAACTCACCAGGAAACCTAGGAAGTTCATTCTGGGACAAGGAAAATGCTAAAGCCTGGTGCCAGTGAGAGGAAGGACTCAGCTTATCTGACCAGTATTCAGNGTTGACCTGAGTGTAGAAAATGATGAGTCAGTGATGGACATGACCATACCTTGACCAAGTTTAGTTGTGTATACCTCTTGCCCTCTATTTAAACCTAAACCTTAGTTAAGACCCCCAAACACAGACCAGAGAGAGTGTCACTTG
>LZPO01055523.1:38158-58452 GCA_001675575.1 Neotoma lepida | reverse complement strand
TTCTCTGTGTAGCTTTGGCGCCTTTCCTGGAACTCACTCGGTAGCCCAGGCTGGCCTCGAACTCACAGAGATCCGCCTGCCTCTGCCTTCCAAGTGCTGGGATTAAAGGCATGCGCCAGCTATCTTACTTTTTCTTACTGGAAGAAATTTTTAATGGTTATATATGCGTCAACAAATGGCTCAGTGGGTAACTTCCCTTCAAGCCTGATGGACTAAGTTTAATCTGAAGGACCTGTATGATGTAAGGACCCGTATGATGTCGGAGACTTGGCAGTCATTCTTTGACATCCACCTATGTACCATGGCATATATATCCCATCAGCTAAACAAGCACATTTAGTTTAAAAAATTAACAAAATAAAATAAATGCTTCACATATTTTCAACTGGAGAATCACAAAGATAAACCACCTTTGTGTTTGCAAATTGTCACCCTCTTAATAAAGACACTTTCAGTAAGTTGTCTTTTTTTTTATCATGGGTGAAAAAGACAGGAGAAAAATTAGGAAAGTGGGAAGTTGACTTCTTTCATTTTCAGATCAAAATATTTTTCTGTGTTTTACAAACTATGATGAAATAAGAGCATATATTCTACNGTATGTGCTTCTGTGTAAGTCATTTCCTGCCCCATCTTCNATGTAATGTATACTTTTCTGATAAATACATCATGAGTTACTTTAAAAATTCAGTAAGTGTTAAAGTTTTGAATGCTATTTTGGACAAGACATGTATATTAAGAGGTGAGCAGATATAGCTAGTCATGGTATGGCAATACATGAAGACAGGGGGTTGGGGGGTGGGGCTAAGGGACTGTAGAGCTGTAATTAACACAGTCCTTTAGATGTTGAAGTATAAAAGCACAAGACAATATTCCTAGAGATGGAAGCATGTTTTTTAAATTGACCCCCTAATATGTAATTTTTGGTTTTTAAAACTCAATTTGACTTTGGGCACATCATTGAACTTCACTGAAATTGTTTTTTTTTTTTTATCAGTAAAATAAGAATAACTTTTCAAGGCACTTGTGATAAAAAAACCATACAGGTTGGCCACAGGGCATTTGATTTTATACATAAGGAACTATTGCTTTATAAGTCATGCTATTGTGTGAGAAATCATCCTTTGAGGAAGCAAAATAGATGCTAGCACAAAACAAAATCAAATGCAGCAGCAATGTGTTTAAATACAGACAATATTGCTTGGAAATAAAAAGTGTAGCAGTCAACCTTTCAAATGTGTAACAAAATGCCTAAGAGACTCAAGTATAAGTCCACACTTTCAGAGATTTCAGTGCCCAATCAACTGGTTCTGTTGCTCTGGTTTGTGCCGAGACAGTACATCATAATAAGAGTGCACAGTGGAGCATCCTTCTCACGCTCTGGTGAGAAGAGTGCAAGAAGAAAAAGAAAAGGGATAAGGAAAGAAGGGGAATGGGTATGCTCCAATGACCTAACTTCCAAAAGATTATGCCACTTTCTAATAACCCCCCTAGTTGGTGAGAAAGTAAATACATAAGATACATATTCAAATTACTGCCAAACTAAGCTATAGATATTCTGAAGAGTCCCATTAGTACACGTTCGTGGAGGCTTAGGGAGTCTGAGCTAAGGATGTAAATTGCTCAGTCAGGTTGTTGTGTTGTCCTTGTTGTGAGGGTCAACACATTCAATTGTTCCCCAGTAATGGCAACACATGCTAAATGATTTACCAGTCATTCAGGATGGAAACTGCTTCTATTACTTTTTTTGTTTATTACATTTTTGCCAAAGAAATGAATCCCTATTTGTATCCTATGTCTAGAGTTCATTGTCACAGAAATTGTGAATGAGCTATAGAATAGCATAAAAATGAAAACTGATGTTGACAATTTGTCTGGGGTGCTTTGAAAATAGATTTTTTTTTTTTGTCCCAGGGAGAATCAGCAGGTGAAACTAGATGATCTGAGCTATAAGTAACTCCATAGCGCATCCTATTTATATAGCATGGTAGATTCTCTCCAGTTTAGATTTTGGGATTATTACCTCAATTTATGGTTTTGATCTCCATGACCATCCCCAACAGACACAAAATCACGTTATAATGTGGTACAGAGTTTTTAATATCCAGTGTGACCACAGCAATGGTTGTATAGTGATTGTCATTTTGGCTTGTGCAAAGGTTATTTTAAGCCAGACAGATATATTTCCGTAGTGCACTTATGTTTGTTATGTTGATCAAATAATGTTTCTGTAGTATTCCTTCATGAAAATGTGATAATGCTAGCTCTAAGGGTCTTATCACATGATGAAGAATCTGAAAAGCCGTCTAACTGGTAGGACCCTGAATGGAGGTTGCCAATTGCTTTTCATAAGTGAGTAGTGCTGTCTGTAATGACTCATGTCTACGGTTTCTATTTACATGTTATACTTTTTAATTAGCATTAGTAATCATTGAGAAGCAGAGTGAACAGATTTGATGATTCATTCAGTCTCTGCTTTCCCTCACAAAATTTCAGAAAAGCTGGACTTTGACTCAGTACTGTGTTGTCTCTGTGTTATCATCTTTGCCTAATCCCCAGCAGTCTGCTAATGGGAGTTGCATGGCATTGTATTGTATGTCACTGTCCCAGGCCTTGGTGATAGGGCTGGGCCTCCAGATGTGCGTTGTCTTACTTGTGAAAGAAAGAATAGTGCTCTCTTTCACTTGCTGTTACCCCCTCAACTAGAGACAGACTTAAGACTATAAATAATACTTTTTAAAAGTCCCCTGTTGCATCCACAAGCATTGCTGTGTCATNGTAAGTGTTGAGGTCGGTCACATGATCTGTACAAACTGGTAGGNTAAGTTCAATGTCTTGCACTGCCCACTGCAAGCACATGTCAGAGTATCTCAGCCTGAACTCAAGAGAGACAAAGGGCATTCTGAGTATAGTACTGTTCGTTTTTTAATACATTGGGAAAAAATGAAAACAAACACCAAAAAATCTCTACTCCGATTTTAGTTTCGACCACACATATTTTCTTCATGGCAAACTCAACTTCAGAACACTAAAAAGATTATAACATTTTAAATATATTTTGTCATAAATGTGTGCTAAGTTCCCCAAAATAACGTCAGTGTTTCTGATGTGACAACATACGGAGCCACACTTCCCCCACCCTGCTCATTTCTCAGGGAGTCAGATCTCCATTCCAGTTCTAGATGAAACTATTTTTAAAAGTCTGAGAAGGCCTCTCTGGTGAGCCTGAAGGTGCCACAGACCACCAATAACCCCACAGCAGTGCAGCAACGAGGCATTCCGGCTGGAGTCCCAGAATTTCTTTTCTCTATTTAATATGTTTTGGGAAGTGTACCAAACAGACTGGCTTCGCCTTGGAGCCTGCTCTCTTCTACATGAGACCTGAGTGGAGGTTGTTACAAACCATCTGATGAGAATCCGAGGTGACTCTTTTTTCTCAATCTGCCACCAAGTATGGAAAAGAGCCTTTGTCCCCTGCCTTGCAACATCAGCTTTGAGTGGCAGAGTACGCTGTGGGAAATCCACAGAGAAAATTAATTCAACTGTATAGCTTTTCATGTTTATGTGCATCTTAAACTGTGGTTTCATGTATCATTGTGGTAAGAAGGAAAGGAAATGGTCATGGTTGTGGTAGAGGTAGTGGTGGTGAGTGTGTGTGTGTATGTGTGTATACACATGTGTACATATGTATACACTTGCACCTGCTTCCAAACTCTGGGTTTCACGGCAGTACCATGTGTCTTGGAGTGCTTAGGACAGTTTCCCTAGGTCATGCTCTAACTCTTCACATGAACTGCCCTTTTCATTGCTCCCAACAGGGCGTTCTGGTCAGCNTGGCATCATTAGTTCTATTTCACAGGTAAAGCCATAGGGAACTAAGTCTGGGAGGAAAACTGATACTTGAGTAGCTGCCATACTCCAGTGTATATACACTTTCTATAATATCTCAGAACATCATAAATGATGCTTTTGTAATTGACACTGAATGAAAGAAAGTACATGTATAAGAGTCTGAAATAGAGGAAGTTGGAAGTTTTTCACTTTGTTTTGACAGTGTTGATAGCTAGAAAATATAGTAAGATGTTTATAAATAATTTGTATAAAACATTGTAGGAGAGAAATCATAATACAAAGCTGGATTTTTTCCCTTCAGGGTGAGACTAAATACAGAAGATAATATTAATTCAAATGAATAAACATGCAAGCATGTATCTTATTCATTAAATGTAGAAATTGTTNCAGGAAGGTCATACATTAGGCAAAACTGAGGTGAAATTTATTAAAAAGAAGTACATAAATATCGTTTGATTACAAAACTTTATATTTTAAATTCTAATGAAATTTTTAATTCCATTTTTACATCAAATTAACAGTCCCAATTATAAAAACATTTCTGGTATTGAATTATTTTTATACCATGAACTAAAGGGTTTTTTGAGGTGGTTAGTATGTCCATTAATAATCCAGACTAACCTCAAACTAGTAACACTATACCTTCTGCCTTGGATTGCAGGTGTGTGCAGGCATACCCACCCTATTTTAATCCTTATTATTTTAAAGATCAACAAGAAATAAAGCTACATTTATTAAAGCATTCATGAGTTTCTTTTAAGTTTAAGTGACCTGTTTTTTGTCTTGTTTTTTGTGCCGCTGGAGCTGGCACCTGGGAGCATCCCTCGGTCTGTTCTGATGCCACTTTAATGATGTGGTTACAGTGCTATTTAAGTATACAGGAGAGAACAGCTAGGGAAGAGAAGGTGCAACCTCCAAAGAGAGAAGAGTAAACTGGGTAATGATCATTCTACTGATTCATCTTTGAGAACTTCACAGTGTCTGTCCACTTATATGAAATTCTAGACACCAGTTCACTCTCTTCTTGTTCATTTTTTGTTTACTTTCAAAATACTGCTTGGAGTTATGGATGTAGCTCAATTGATAGTTTGTTAAGCATGTGAAAGGCTATGGGTATCCCCACCCAAAGTCTCAAAATGGATGTATGGCAGCATTGAAGGTCGTCCTTAGCTACATGGAGAGTTTGAGGCCAGTGTGGGATGTGTGAGACATTGCCTACAAAATAAAAATACCTCTTTCAATANTCAAAGAGTGTTTAATTTTTATAGAATCAGGAATTTCTTGATTCTAGAATAGTTAATTTGTGAGGTGGTTTGATGTCCTAATATTATTATGTCACCTACCATTGATAACATTCCATACCAAAATCATTTGTGATTGTCAAATGAAAATGTTGTAGAATTTTAAAGATTTTATCTAATAATAATAAGTATCATGTGCTCTAAGCATATTGTTCAATCTAATGCTCACATGAGCTCTGTAATATAAATGTTATTGTCCTCAGATTACAGTGAGGCAGTGAGATTTCAGAAAAGGCATAAGCATGAAAGGACCATGAGCAAAGAGTGATTTCCTCTGTTTCTGTGGCAGAGATGAGAAACAAATTAAGTTCTTTTCCACTGTGCTCCATCACTATCTCCCACACAAAACGATAGAGAAAAATATGATATTAAATTTAAAAATTAAGAAAAAAGAAAACATTAATGACTAGTCCTAGTTTAGACTTTTACATATGAAATAAAACCTGAACATAACAGTGATAAAATCTTCCAGCTTAAGTGCTGAAAAGTCTTTAAAATATATGGAATAAAAGAGAAAAATGGAAAATTAAAATTAAAGTTTTTAGTGACATAAATTTGTTTTATTTCCTTTATGAAGAGACCTTTGAGTTCCAGAGGGTCACACACAGTGTGAAGGGCAGAAAACCAACTCTTTCTCAGTTTTTTCTTGCNTTTAAATTTATTTTATTTTATTATTATTGTTTGTGCATGCACATGTTTCTGTGCATTCCTGCACATGTGCATTTGTGTATGTGTAGGCATTCTAAGACTCACGTACGACAGCATGCATGTGGGGATCAGAGGATAACTTTGTGCAATCAGTTCTCTCCTTCCACCTTTATGTGGGTTCCAGGGACTGAACTCATATCACCAAGCTTGTGTGGCAAATGCTTTTACCCACCGATCCATCTTACAAGTCCCTCTCATTTATTTCTTATTCTTTTATCTCTCTGTGTTCTGCTAGATGGTGATAAAGTATGATAATAATAAAAAGACTGCCCTTTTCTCTTGGCCAATATTTCTTAAATATTTTCTACTCATTGTTGCCCATGATATATTTATGAGATCTGGGGTATATAGATATAAAACATTGGTATGCAAAACATACATTTACTAGTAATAATCGTAAAGAAATGTTTAAGACAATTCTTCTATATGCATATAATTTTACCATTTACTAAAGATTGATGTAAATTTGCATATTAATGAGCTAGATTGCTTTGTTATTATTACTAGTGTATTAAATCTTGACCAGAGCTTTGATACTTCAGGATGCAGAAAGTCTCCATGTTTTCCAGAGTTGATTGACAGTTTGGTTTTATGATCACTAATGCTGAGAATTCCATTTCACACAAATATGTAGGATAAAAGGCCAGAAGTATGTTTATAACTATTTAAGAAATGTTTGGAAGCTCTGCTCTATTTCCATCCCAAAATTTATTTAATAATTTTAAATAAATGAAACACAAGTAAGCAACTCAATCAGCAAATTTTGAAATCTAAAGCTCTAACACAATACAATCTAAAGAGCTAAGGATTTGATATTTACATGCTAAGGTATGAGAACAGGAACATATTAAGATTGTTTGGTTCCCATAATTAAATCATCATGTTTCTATAAGAGCAGAAAACTGAATGTACAATAAAATCACTACCATTCATAACATACGATAGACTTGAATATGATTTGAGATGTTCTGGGCAGTGATCATGAATGCTGCCTGGTGTGACAGCATGCACAGTGCAAACTGTAACGTGTTCAGAGCTAAGGCTGCAGTAACGTCATGTGATATAACACAGCACGGCCAGAGAGATCTCTGATTCACTACTGAATTTACTACTGAATTTGGCTGAATTTTGGTCATTGATGTAACTTTCAGTTACACATCCTTGTACAGAATATGGGGTCATGATATACAGTTTAAGAAGTTGGATCTAGACTAAAGGAAGTACCTTTAATGTCTGAACTAAAGATCGTATAAAGCAAGTAAAGTAGACACAACAGAATCAAGAATCAAAGACTGTGGAATGAGAAATTAGAGTGGCACACCAAAGTGTAGGGAGCAGCTTTGGAGTGTTCCTTGACCTGGATATGTAACTCTGTGGTAAGGTGTTTGTCTAGTATGTGTCATAGGAGACCCTAGAGTCAATCTCCATTGGATCAAAAAAAAAAAAAAAAAAAACCCACAAATACAGCACTCCACAAGGATGGAAAGGATGTCTTTGATTTTTCTCTTCCCAGTGATTTACTGTTAATTTTCCTCTCTGATTTTTCTGACTCTGTTTTATATTTAATAACTTCTTGATTGCAGCAGAAGCATCAATGCATGGTATAGTGGCTAAAATCTGACTCAACAAGGAAAGAACGCACACTCTTCTCAGCCCATCTCTTTTACATAACTCTTAGTGTCACTATACTTCATCCTACCACTTTGCTCTCCATAATATAAGAAGCAGACAAGATAACGTTGAGCTGTATTGCATTCCAGTTTAGACAACAGTAGAATAAGACCTGGTCTTAGAGATGTGCTCTGCAATACTCAGACAGAAGTTCCTGTAGTTGGCTAGATGAGGTTTCTAGCAATAAGTGCCAAGTGCAAATGTGACTATTGGTCATAACCTATTCTATGTAGTTTGCATACTACATACATATCTTTGTAACAGTAAGAGTATGTATGTAGTACTACATACAAACATACCAAAAAGATTTTTCACCTAGTGACTGATCCACTAACTGGTAATCTTTTACAAGTATAAAATGTAATTTACATAAAAAGGTTTACCATTTTTTAGATGAGAAAAAGCCAAGTTATTTACTGCTCAAGGATAAAGTTGATGTATCAAGGAGCTCAAACATGAATCAGGAGTTACTTAGGTATTTCATTTTAATAAATGAAATATCTAAATACAGTATTTTATTTTACTTATGCTAAAATTAAAATTAATTTAGGTCACTAGTTTTTTAGTTTATTTCACACGCACACACATGCCCATACACACACACTAAACGCACACACATTTGAAATTCTTCAATGGTTGTCATATATGTCTACATAAATAAGCATATAGCTTGGACTTTCAAGAGTTCTCTTTAGATATATTTGTAACTGTTTGCAGGGTGTTGCCATTGAACTGTCTTTCTATTACATCAAATTTATCCAGTCTTAACTTCACTATATCTCTTATAGATGCTATTATTCTTCTAGTCATGTGGAGGAGACTAGAAATTTTTGAGTCATCTTTTACTTTCTTCACTCTTTCATCTTCTAATTATGATCTGTCTCCAAGACTTACCACTCCTTCATCTTTGCCTCACTTCATTCGCTCAGTTTTCCCAGTACCTCCAGCTTTCATCACCTTAGACGTAAATTACTGGGAGAGCCTTCAGGCTCGTTCCCTTGCCTCCACTCCATCATCCTCTACTCTGGCTTCAGATCAGGGGCCTGTCAGTTTCACAGCCACTGGGCAGTCCAAACACTTCTTTGGGGATGTCTGGGTTGTTCTCATCTAAATCTGCTTTCTAAAGTAGCCCAGCATTTAGTCTAAACCCNGGGGAGCCCATTTTCCACACACTCTTGTACAGATCATTCTGTATCTGTTTCAAATTTTTGTCTTGAGTTAATCTCTATTCCTTGCTTTTTCTGTCTCTTCTTCTTATTCATATTGTATTCATTATTGGGAACTCAACTCAAAATTAGTGTCCCCCATGTTTGCAGGCCACATGTTGACAGGGATTCTCCATCCTCTTAAGTCATTATTTTCCTATTTATCATTTTCTTTGGTCCTTCATTACTCTTTAGTGTATTAATGTGTTTATCTTACTAAAAAAGTATGTAATTCTTGTGTAACATTAGTGTTACTTTTATCTTTCATAGCAGNTTTAAGGATAAAAGTAATATTTTTACTTATGAATTCATTAAACAAGCATCATTGCTTTTATAAATATATATGAAAAGTGGGTAAAAGTTTCCCTCAGTGTTAAATATTTCATGACTTCTTTAGATTTCACATGTCTAATGAGTTTGACTTTATTTATAATCTTATCCTGACCTAAATATTCAGGATATTCTTCAGTCAAGGGAAATATGCTGATAGGAGACAATTTACTTGAAAGAGTTTATATTGAAGAGTTTATTTTGAAAAATTTTTAAATTTTATTTTTTGGTTTTTCATGACAGGGTTTCACTGTGTAGCCTTGGCTGCCCTGGAACTCTCTGTAGATAAGGCTGGACTTGAACTCAGAAATTTTTTTCCTATTTCAAAATGCGCTTCTATTGTGTATGCTATGTTTTCTAATTGTCTTGCTTCATTGAAATATCAAAACAGATGAACATCTGACTCTATACATATAGTTCAATATCCTTATTGATTTATATCAGCAGTATAATTTTACAAACTAAAAAGCTAGAAGATATGTGACTTGTGGTGAAGTGACTTTGGATTTAAATAAGAACACAGCTATGTCAAGCTTGTGATTTTTCTGTTACTCAAAACCTTTGTGAGCAAAGACAGAAAAGAAATGACTTGTTTCTAGTAAAATGAAACTGCATAAAATCCCCAGCATTTCAAACCTTGGCATTCTGGACTTTTTCACAAATTACAACTGCAAGTTTAACCGCCAACCTTTGGGACTTCAATGCACCAGGTAGGGATATTGTTCCATAGAATAATTGCTCTCCAGGGAAAAGGCATTTTGGTGACTTTCATGTTAGAAGCCAGCACAAGTCATTGGGTCATTTATCATTAGTGAGTGTCACTGAAGAGGTAAAATATAAAGAAAAGGGCCCAATGACAGTAACTTCCAGTGAGAAAAACTGTACAAATGTTCATGATAATCTGACTTACAATGATGTTTCATATTTAAATTATATACAATTATCAAGTTTAAAGGGAATCTGATCAAACAAATTTTGAAACTTATTTTATTGAATAAAAGTTTTATGTTTCTACAATTAATTCTTTAGGGTCTGCATCAGACAACAGCAGAGTAAATTGAAAAACGAGTCATGTTCTTAACAGGCTGAAGTGAAAATTTATCATCTCTCTCTTTTATAGCAGCTCTGGTTTTGTATTTATCTACTTCAGCATAAAAGAAGCAAATTGTGGTAAAAGGCAACTATGTCATCTGAAATTGAAATGATGCTGAAGAGGTGCTAATAAGAGGAGCCCAGGGTGTTGCTTTTCTTGTTGTCATTCATTTTTGAGATTGTAATTCTTTTGACTTTATTTTTCTCTTTTTTTTTTATTTCTGAGATTGTAATTTAGTTACAATACTTCTCTCTTTCTTTACTCCCTCCAAACCCTCCCATATATCCATTTCCTTCAAACTCATGGCCTCTTTTGTAATGAATTGTTATTGCATGTATATATCTTTATATGTGCATATACATTCCTAAATATAACCTCTAGCGTCCATATAATTTTACTTTTATGTATGTTTTCAGGGCTGGCTGTTGGCCCTCACGCACCAGCTGGTGTGCTCTTCCCTGGGCTATTGCTTTTGAGTCATGTGGTATCCCAGCTTGAACTTGTCCTCTGCAATCCTGAAAAAAGTCTGTCTGTAAGCCTCCAAGAAGTGAATAGAGAAACAGAATAAATTATCTTATGCAAAACATAACAGAATTCACACTCTATGGATCCAGCAGTGATTTTCAGGAGGCAATTGTCTCCTAAGTGACACTGCAAAGTGGTGATTCCTAGTGTTCATCTTCAGACAACAGAAGCCACCTCATGAAACTTGTGCTGGCATTTTGGGAGGGTGTGAAGGAGCTGACTGAATCAAAAGAGAAGCAGAAGAAATCGCTTGACTCCTCAACCAGGTTATTTCAGGCTCTGTTACTAGGATAATGATGGCTACTGCCATGTTTGCAGTATTTCAATCTCGCTAGAACAAGGTGAGTTGTGTCACCATAGTAGAGAGTTTAGGGTGTCTCTCAGGCACTATCACTCTCTACAGTAGTTCACTTTTCTTCTGTTGATGTTGCTTCTGTAATAAGTATTTACAATCAGTCACTGTGGAACTGCTTTACTTCCCTGTTGTCACCTTCCATTGCTCCATGTTAATTGTCACGATATCTCAGATAGTCAATGTAGAACAAAGAACTGACTTTAGACCTAAATGCCTTAGTTCTTTTTTTTTGTTTGTTTGTTTTTTGTTTTTTCGAGACAGAGTTTCTCTGTATAGCTTTGGCGCCTTTCCTGGAACTCACTCGGTAGCCCAGGCTGGCC
Source organism: Neotoma lepida (assembly GCA_001675575.1). Lineage (NCBI taxonomy): Eukaryota > Metazoa > Chordata > Mammalia > Rodentia > Cricetidae > Neotoma > Neotoma lepida. The sequence continues at coordinate 47,095 of LZPO01055523.1, read as the reverse complement.
TCAAACTCACAGAGATCCGCCTGCCTCTGCCTCCCAAGTGCTGGGATTAAAGGCGTGTGCCACCACCACCCGGCTGCCTTAGTTCTTAAAAAGACATCCAGTTACTGTTTCAAAAGAGACACAGAAACAATGTTCACACTGCTGCTTCTCATGCAAATAAAAGCAAGACTAGAGCCCTCTGTATACATAAGTACACACTTAAATGTATTTTGAAAATACATGTCTATATATGTCTATATATACTATATATATACATAAAATACTTTAGCTTTAGTATCAAATTCAAAGAAAAAAGATAAATAATTGAAGCAGCAGATAAAGACTAATATCATTTTAGAGAAATGAAAAAATGTTTTAAGAGGGAGTTTAAAGTTGCTTTCTCTGAAATTTCTCATAAGCACACCTTTCTCATTCACAATCACTAATCAAATTTTTCTAGGCTTGAAGTTTTATAAAACAGCAATGGTGTCCTTCCCTATCTCTTCTAATTAGTTTCGGTTTGAAGTCTATTTTGTCAGATATTAAGTTGGCTTCATCAGGTTGCTTCTTAGGTCCATTTGCTTAAAGATTTTTTTTACTATTTTTAATTATGTGTAAATGTGTGTGTGTATGTGCAAATGCTCTAGGAAACCAGAGACATTGGATTCTTGTGAGCTGGAGTAACAGACTGTTATGAGCTGCATAGTATGGGTGCTGGGAATTGAACCTGGGTCCTCTAGAACAGCAACAGGAGCTCTTAACCTCTGAGCCATCTCTCTAGTCCCAGACATTGAAATATTAAAAGCACAAATCACTAATACCAAAATCCTCTGTAGACCCATTTTAGATGTTAGGGGCTTGACTTTTAAAGCTGGGCATGATGACAAATGACTTTAGTACCACCACTTGGATGGCAGAAGCAGGCTGATCTCTGTGAATTCCTAGTAAGCCTGGTCTACATGGTGAGTTCCAGGATAGCCAGAAGTTTATAGGGAGACCCTGTCTCAACACCCTCACTACCCCCAAAAAAACCCTCCAAAATAGCAAGCAAACAAAGGACCCTTTTATAAAAAAAGAAAGCAGACAATTGACATCTATGGATTATTTCCATCCAGCTCAGTACAATATCCAAATAATAGAGAAAGCTGTCAGTTATCATGTGTCTAAATCCAGTCAGTATGACAAAATGATGTGAATGGTGAGGATAATAAATTCAGAGAAATGTGTATCCATTACATCCATTACAGTTTAAAAATGATCAATTAAAAATTCTTAATGTTTTATTTTATAAAAGAATTCAAATTTCAGAATAGATTTGAGTCTCTCTTCTCTACTGTTAGGAAAAAAATTGCATGGTATATATGCAAATGTGTTTGTGACATGTACATATATAAATATTTAATACATTAATATATAGTTGTGAGATTTGTGTGCATATATACATATATATATATATATAATATAAACATGTTATCTATGTATATGTCTCTATCTCACATAAGTCTAGAAAGGACCTTGAGTGTTCATTGATCATCTTGATAGATAGTTTTATGTCAACTTGACACAAACTAAAGTCATTTAAATTGAGGAAATCTCAATTAAGAAGATGACTCCATGAGATAGGGCTATAGGTCAACTTGCAGGGCATTCTTAATTAGTGATCAATGGGAGATGGCCCAGCCCATTGTGGGTGCTGCTATCCTTGGTNTGGTGGCCCTGGGTTCTGTAAGAAAGCAGGTTGAGCAAGCTATGAGGAGCAAGTCAGTAAGTAGTACTCCTTCCTGGCCTCTCTATCAGTTCCTGTCTCCAGGTTCATGCCCTATTGAGTTCCTGTCCTGACTTCCTTTGATAATGAACAGAGATCTGGAAGTGTAAGCCAAATAAAATCCTCTACAACTTGCTTTTGGCTATGATATTTCACCATAGCTATAGAAATTCTAACTAAGACAAATTGGTACCAGTGTAATGGGGTATGGCTGTGACAGACTTGACCATGTTTGGGGGAGGATTGTGGAGGGATTTGGAACTTTGAGCTAGAAAAACCNTTACGTGTTGAGGGCTCCTTGGGATGTTCTGTGGAAACTTGGAAGATAAGAATGTTCCTACTGATCCACGAGCATGGGAGATCTTTCTATCTTCTGATATCTTCTCCAATTTCTTTCTTCAAAGACTTGAAGTTCTTGTCATACAGGTCTTTCACTTGCTTGGTTAGAGTTACACCAAGATATTTTATATTATTTGAAGCTATTGTAAAGGGTGTTGAGTCTCTGATTTCTTTTTCAGCCAGTTTATTGTTTGTATATAGGAGGGCTACTGATTTTTTTTTTAGTTAATCTTGTATCCAGGCAATGGACTAAAGGTGTTTATCAACTGTAGGAGTTCTCTGGTAGAGTTTTGGGGGTCACTTGTGTATACTATCATATCATCTGCAAATAATGATACTTTGACATATTCCTTTCCAATTTGTATCTCTTTGATTTCTTTTAGCTGTCTTATTGCTCTAGCTAGAACTTTAAGTACTATATTGAATAGGCATGGAGAGAGTGGACAACCTTGTNTTACTTAAAGCAATCTAAAGATTCAGTGCAATTCCCATTAAAATCCCAACACAATTCTTTACAGACCTTGAAAGAACAATACTCAACTTCACATAGAAAAACAAAAAACCCGGGATAGCTAAAATACAATAAAAGGACTTTCAGATCTATTGCCATCCCTGATTTCAAGCTCTACTACAGAGCTATAGTCATAAAAACTTCATGGTATTGCTATAAAAAGAGACAGGTGGATCAATGGAATTCAATCAAAGTGCCAGACATAAATCCACACACCTATATACACCTGATTTTTGACAAAGAATCCAAAATTATACAATAGAAAAAAAGAAAGCATCTTCAACAAGTAGTGCTGATCTGACTGGATGTCAGCATGTAGAAGAATGCAAATAGATCCATAACTATCACCCTGCATAAAACTCAAGACGTTGGTGGATCAAAGACCTCAACATAGATCCAAATACACTGATCCTGATAGAAGAGAAAATGGAAAATAATTTTGAATGCATTGGCACAGGAGAAAACTTTGTGAACCAAATAGCAATAGCACAGGCACTAAGATCAACAATTTAAAAAATGAGACCTCATGAAATTGTAAAGTTTCTGTAAGACAAAGGATACCAACAGTAGGACAAAACAGCAGTCTATAGAAAGGGAAAAGATCTTCACCAACCCCATATCTGACAGAGGGCTGATTCCTAAAATATATAAAGAATTCAAGAAATGAGATATCAACAAACTAAATAGTCCAATTGAAAAATGGATCTAAGATCTAAGCAGAATCCTCAACAGAAGAATCTCAAATGGCCAAGAAACACTTGAGATATTCAACATCCTTAGCAATCAGGGAAATGCAAATCAAAGCAACTCTGAGACTCTATGTTAAACATATCAAAATTGCTAAGATCAAAGACACAAGTGACAGCTCATGCTGGAGAGGATGGGTAGTAAGGGGAACTGTAGAATATTATTTTAAGGTGTGTTACATTTGTTCATGCTGTGGAACACTTGTTTAATGATGCAAAGATGTGTTGCATTCTTTTATGTTGCTTTTGTTTAACTCTGTGAAGCTGTGNTACTTTGCCTGTCTAAAACATCTGATTGTTTGATAAAGAGCTGAATGGCCAATAGCAAGGCAGGAGAAAGGCTAAGCAGGGCTGGTAGGCAGAGAGAATAAATAGAAGAAGAAATTTGGGAAAAGAAAAAAGAGGAGCAAGAGAACAAGGAAAGAAGGATGCCATGGGCCAACCACCCAGCCATCCAGCCAGCCACAAAATAAGAGTGAAAGTAAGATTACAGAAGTAAGAAAAGGAAAAATCCCAGAGGCAAAAGGTAGATGAGATAATTTAAAAAAATTAAGAAAAGCTGGTTAGAAACAAGCTAAGCTAAGACCAGGCATTTATAAGTAAAAATAAGCCTCTGTGTGTGATTTATTTGGGAGCTGGGTACTCTTTTACACAAAAGAGTAAAAGAGTAAAACAGAGGATACAGCTCCCTTAAGAGTTTCTGCCTTAAGGCAAGCCCTTGAGCAGTCAGTATATTTGGTAGGAACAAAAAACTAAGTAAAAATGCCTACCACATTGCAAGCATCACATTCTAGAGCTCTAAAAAGGTTGAATGCAGTTCCTGGTCAAATGTCCCTCCAACCAGGCTGTGGGTTTTAGGCTTGGCTCTCACAACTGGAGAAGCAGGCAGAGCCAGCCAAGAGAGCCATGTGGAGGATTCAGGTGTAACTTAACAGTCTCAAGTTTGCTCATGCAGTCAAAAAAGACCAGAGATTCACAGTAAAAGAGGTCCAGACAGAAAAACCTCTAAACAGGTTACAGTGTATTTAATAATGTACACAGGCTTAAGAAAGGAAAAAGAGTATAGTCAGAAAAGATGAATAGTTAAAAAATAAAGTCTTTAAAGAGAGAAGTAAAATAATAAAAAGGAATAAGCCATGTAGATATGGGAAATACACAGGGAGTCTATATAATATTGTGTTGATTTTGAATTTTTTGAATATTGATAAACCAACAATAGCTGCTAAGAGACACTGGATTGTGAACTGGAATGCTAAATTGAACCAATCTAGATACTTTAGGAATGCCTTAACTTTAAAAAAGAAGTAAAAAAATGTATTTTTCAAATGGAAGTAAAAAATGCTTTGGAGTTTTGTTCCCACAGGAGATGAGAAGCTCTGGATTCCTTCAGGAATAATATGAAGCGGTTTGGAGACTACTATGTCCACATTCCCAAGAGATGGGGTGAGTGACCTTTGGTTAATTGGTGGATTGTGGATGTTTGTTATCATTTAGGAGAATATAGTATACTGATACAAATTTAAAGCTATTTTTGTCTATTCTTATTTAAAGGATTTTTGTAAGGTTATTTTTGTTACAACATACTGTATATATGTTTCTACTTTTGTTTAAGGTATTGTACCTATGCAGTTCATTTAAAATATAAGGTCAAATTCTAGTTTTCNAAAGCTATTATTATGAACTATTTAGGATAATCAAGAAACATGGGTTAGTAGTTAGTCATCTTTAACAATCAAATTTGTAGATATGTTAGGTATGTTTTCAAGATCATATAGAGATATATTTTAGATAGATAAATGGTTTTCAAGTACTTCAAAGATCTATAGAATATGACATTTAAAATGTTTTGTTAACCTAAGGTTTTTCATAACAATGAGACACATCTGCTCCTGGTAGCACCAATTTACTTCAGAGATGATGGGCATTGAAGAAACTCCTTATGGAGTTTGCTTTCATTGTGATGAGGTTAGCCACTGGGCAAAGAAACTGCTCTTGCCTTTGATTGATGACAATGTGCTGTGCAGACTGGACATACAGGGCACACAGGAAAAAGACTGTTGAACTTTGCCAAAACAAGGCAGGACAGTCCTTCAAAATTTCTGATTCACAAAAAAGTCTGCCAGACATTCTGCAGGACATAGAGGAAAGCAACTGATGAACTTTACCAATACAAAGCAATACAGTCCTTCAAATCCTGCTTCACTGAAAAATCTCCCAGATATTCTAGGCCTGTAGGCTGAAGATGGATGCCCCAACATTGCAGAGGAACTTTGGGTGACTGTCCAGGTAGCCAAATGTCTCTGTTGTTAGATAATATTATATCCTTCTCGGTCTTTGATGGAGTTGAAGATTAGGTAGTTATAGTTGCAGTTTTCCTTAGTTATGATAGAAGGTTAATTAGTTATAAAACTTTGGATTCACTAAGATAAGATAGGTAATGCATTATTTTCTCAATATGCTTACTACAAANGGACAGAGTATTGTAAATGTAATTCTCACTTGATAACTGTTTCTGTTGTATATAGTTTTAGTATGTTAAAGGTAAAACCTTTCTTTTTATTTAGACAAAAACAGGTAAGTGTAGAATATTATTTTAAGATGTGTTACATTTGTTTATGCTGTGGAACATTTGTTTTATTATGCAAAGATGTGTTGCATTCTTTTATGTTGCTTTTGTTTAACTCTGTGAAGCTGTGTTACTTTGCCTGTCTAAAACATCTGATTGTTTGATAAAGAGCTGAATGGCCAATAGCAAGGCAGGAGAAAGGCTAAGCAGGGCTGGTAGGCAGAGAGAATAAATAGAAGAAGAAATTTGGGAAAAGAAAAAAGAGGAGCAAGAGAAAAAAGAGAGGAGGATGCCAGGGGCCAGCCACCCAGCCATCCAGCCAGCCACAGAGTAAGACTGAAAGTAAGATTATGGAAATAAGAAAAGGAAGAAGCCCAGAGGCAAAAGATAATTACATCTTCTGGGTCTTTGATAAAGTTGAAGACTAGATAGTTATAGTTGCAGTTTTCCTTAGTTATGATAGAAATTAAATCATGTATAAAACTTTCAATTTACTAAGATAGGATAGATAATGCATTATTTAAATGAGATAATTTAATGTGAAGAAAAGCCAGTTGGAAACAAGCCAGGGCTGATATTTATAAGAATAAGCCTCTGTGTGTGATTTATTTGGGAGCTAGGTGGCGGGCCCCCAAAAGAGTAAAAGAGTACCCACTGCTGGTGAGAGTGCAAACTTGTAAAGCCACTTTGGAAGTCAGTGTGGCAGTTTCCCAGAAAANTGGTAATCAATCTACCAGAAGATCCAGCTATACCACTCTTGGGCATATACCCAAAGGATGCTCAATCCTATCAAAAGGATACTTGCTCAACTATGTTCATAGCAGCTTTATTTGTAGTAGCAGAACCTGGAAACAACCTAGATGTCCCACAACTGAGGAATGGATAAAGAAAATGTGATACATTTACACAACTGATAAAAACAAGGACACAACGCAAATGGGTGGAACTAGAAAAACATCACCCTGAGTGAGGTAGCCCAGACCGAGAAAGACAAATGCGGTAGGTTCTCATGCATAATGGGATATTAGCTATAAAATAAAGGATAACTGTACTACAATCCACAAACCCAGAGAGACTAGATAACAAGGAGGGTTCATGGGGGAACACTAGGATCTCCCCAGGAAGGGGAAAGAAAAGAGATTTTGTGAATGGACTGAAGGTGGGTGGGGACAGGAAGATGAGCGATCAGGTTGGGGGAGGGGCGGAGAGGCAGAGTACTGAAAGGGACTACTGGAAAGGTGGGGGAGCGTTTGGGGGTCAGGTAAAAACTTGGCAAAAGGAATTTCCCAGGAATCTATAAGGAAGACCCCAGCTAAGATTCCCAGCAATCACAGATAGGTAGTTTGAATTGGCCATCTCCTAGAACCAGATTGGTGCCTAGCCCAATTGTCATCAGAGAAGCTTCATCCAGCAACTAATGGAAACAGAGGCAGACCCACAGTCAAACATTAGGAGGAGTTCAGGGAATCCTGTAGAAGGGAGAAACGATGATAGGAGCCAGAGGGGTCAAGGCCACCACAAGAAAACTCACAGTAACCTGGGTGCATAGGGGCTCACAGTGACTGAACTGACAACCAGGAAGATTGCATGGGACTGACTTAGACACTCCAAATATATGTTATAGTTGTGCAGCTTGGTCCTCTTGTGGGACTCCTAACAGTGGGAACATGAGCTGTCTCTGACTCCTTACTGGCTTTTGGGACCCAACTCCTTATTCTTCATCATCTTGCCCATCCTTAATCGATGGGGAGGTGCTTAGTCTTACTGCAACTTGATATTCCATGTTTTGTTGATACTCATGGGAGACCTGCCCTTTCCTAAACAGAAAAAAAAAAAAAAGAATGTTGAGAGCAGTGCAGAAGATGGAAGCTTGGCTTGTGAAGTTTCAGATGGAAGTTTAAAGACTGTATCAGGGTTGTTTCCTATTTTGAGTGAAGATTCTATTTGTCATTCTGGTCAGCTGGGGCTGAAGAGTCAGCCATGATTACCAAAAGACTGGCACCGCTGAAATGAGACCTTTATGTTACTGGGACAATTGTGCTGGTTAGCTGGAGCTGAGAAATTAACAGTGATTAAGAAGAAACCGCAGGGGCTGGAGAGATGGCTCAGTGGTTAAGAGCACTGACTGCATTTCCAGAAGGCCCAGGTTCAATTCCCAGCACCCACATGGCAGCTCACAACTGTCTGTAACTCTAGTTCCAGGGCTTCTGACACCTTCACACAGATATGCATGTATGCAGAACACCAATGATCATAAAATTAAGAAAAACAGAAGAAAGGAAGAAAGAAAGAAGAAAAGAAATGAAAGCCAGGCAATAGTGGTACATGCCTTTAACCCCCAGCATTTGGGAAGCAGAAGCAGGTGGATCCATATGAGTTCAAGGCCAGTCTGGTATACAAAGAAAGTTCTACGACAGCCAGGGCTGTTACAGAGAAACCCTGTCTTGAAAAACAAACACACAAACAAAAAAGAAAGAAGCCACAATCATTGAGGTTAACTCTGGGAAATGTTTCCTCAGGGTCAGCACATAGAAGCTGTCTTTCAGAAGCAGCTGAGGTTGTACCTCATGCTGGAAGCTGAACCTGGTAGTGTAAGAGTCACCCAGGTGGTACTGGTTTTGAAGGCATGAAGGGGTCATGGAGAGCAGCTGAGGCTTGGCCCCATGTGGCAGAGCTGGAGTCCCTGAAGAGAGCCTAGCAGGGCTGTTGGTGAAAATGCAGCCCAGTTGCAGCAGAAGACTCCACGAGTTTTGGAGATAGCAGTGCCATTGGAGGACCACCAAGAACAGCAGCAGCAGTGGAGTGGAGCTGACTGGAGCCTAGAAGACAAGCTGCAGGTACTGCGGAGGGCAGAGCTGGAGACATGTTCCCAGACCTTTGGAGGAGCCCAGAAGATTGTGAGTGAACCCCAGGTAATTGGACAGTGAGTTATTTACACTGTTGGAGTTTGCTTGCACTTTGTTCAGAATGCGAGTGTGCCTTGGTTCTTCCCTCTTGAAGTAAGGATGTATTTAGTTTTTTTTTAATTTTA
>LZPO01055523.1:16168-37417 GCA_001675575.1 Neotoma lepida | reverse complement strand
ACTTCTTTTGACGATGAACAGTGATCTGGAAGTGTAAGCCAAATAAACCTTTTCCTTACTGTACCGGGCTTTTGCTTTTGGGCCAACAATGGGCACCCAAATCATGACACAGGGACTTATCATTAATTTTGAATGTCCTGACTTAACTTATCTCTTTTTTTGCTAGCTTTTATATCTGTTTCTTTTCATCAACATTTTGCCTTGGGGGCTTTTACTTTTCTTTCTTTCTACATATGTTACTTTCACTGCTTATCATGTGTACTGGCTGGTGCCTGCCTGATTTCTTGCCCTGGGCGTTTNCCTTCTTCTCTCTTGAGCCTAGGTTTCTCCTTCTACTTATTCTCTCTGCCTGTCAGCTGCACCTATCTTTTCTCCTGCCTAGCTATTGGCCATTCAGCTCTTGATTAGANCAATCAGGTGCCTTAGGCACGCAAGGTGAAACAAGTGCAACACATCTATTCATCATTAAACAAATGCAGCATAAACAAAAGTAACACACCTTTACACAGTTAAAGTAATATTCTGCAGCATAAACAAATGTAACACATCTTTGCCTAGTTAAAATAATATTCTACAAAAACCTCTCCAACTTGGTTTTGTTCATGTTGTTTCATCATAGCATAGCAAACCTAAGACAATCATTCAAGCCACTCAAATGTTTTCATTTTAACATGATGCTTTTAAATTAATAAATTTAACTTTAGAAATTTATACTGGGTGATAGAATTAGGAAATATGGCCTGTATTTTTATGCTATGACATAGGTAATGGCTCATTATTTTGCTATGATTTTAAGTATCTCTGTCATAGTGATTGAGGTGTTGCTGTAAGCTTTGAATACTTGTGAGGCAAGCATGCACAAGGAATATTTTAGCAANCCAAGACTCTCCTTGGCTTGGACAATATGCATACCCATTTTCTAGTAATACACCCAGCACCTATTGGTAACCTAGACCCCACTCCAAACAATGAAACAAGTTTCTTCTCTCAAAACCTCCCCTTTCATCTGGATGGCACTTGGGAGGTAGAGGCAGGTGGATCTCTGAGTTTGAGGCCAGTCTGGTTTATAGAGCAAGTTCCAGGACAGCCAAGGCTACACAGAGAAACCCTATCTTGAAACTTCCCCACAAAAAACCCTCCCCTTTCTTCCACAGTTTCTAGTCAATGTCTTTTCAATTATGTCCAGGTGTGAGACTGAGATTACAGGACTGATCTTGCCTAGACTGTTTTTTAATGTATATGCAATAAGGCAAACTATGTCCTCTGAATGAAGTTTTAGGGAAAAACCCTTATTTACCAACTTACGTCTATTCACAATTGAGTATGCATATGATTAAAGTCAGATGCATCATGGGACTAAGCAAGCCTGTCTGTCAAAACTGAGAACCACCTATGTTATGTCCTTTAGTAACCAAGCCACTCCTTCTCTTGACCTCCATAAAACAAAGCCCCAGGCAATAAGGCAATAATTGGAGCCCTTGAATAATCTTTTACTTCTATAGCCTGGCCTGCTGCCATTCTTAACAGTGTATCCAACCTGTAAGATAACTGTTTTGAGTAACATTACCTTGGTACAATTTCAATCTGTGTGCACTTTTATTTCTTTTCTTTTCTTTTTCTTTTTTTCTTTTCTTTTCTTTTCTTTTCTTTTCTTTTCTTTTCTTTTTTATTTTGGTTTTGGTTTATTGAGACAGGGTTTCTCTGTGAGCCCTGGCTGTCCTGGAACTTGCTTTGTAGAACAGGCTGGGCTCAAACTCAGAGATCCACCAGCTTCTGCGTCCCAAGTGCTAGTATTAAAGGCATGTGCCACCGCACCCAGTTTTATTTCATCCTTTTATTTATTTAAAAATTACAATTACTTATTTGTTGTAAGTGTATGACTGTGCTTATACAAGAACACATGCATGGAGGTCAGAGAAAAACTTTTGGAAGTGGTTTTCTTCTTCTACTATGTGAATCTTGGAGATTAAACTCAGGTCCTCCTGCTTGCCAGTTAGTGTCTTTACTTGCTCAGTCTTCTCTTCTGCCTTCATCATTCTTCAGCAAGATACCAAGAGCCTGAAGATATCCAGCTCTGACTGACCACTAGTGACCTTTTCATTTCCCTTTGAGCAAGGAATTGCTAAAAACTAGGACAAGTACATGAACAAAATATCTTTCAATTTTAAAATATTAATACTATCAACATAATAATTTATAAAAGTAAAAAAAAATCAAAAGAGATTTGAATTTTTTTGTAGTTGATGTTATACTGGAAAGCAAATCTAAGGCCTTGGGCATACTAGGCAGGTACTGTACCCTGAGCTCTACCCTTAGCTGTTAATTTTTTTTTTTGAGACAAGGTCTCATTAGTTTTCTCAGATGGCCTTAACTAACTTTTTAGGCCCAGAAGGTTTTGGGCATGTACTTCACCTGCCTCTCCTTCCTGAAGAACTGGGGTTATAGGCCTGAACCACCAGGACTGACAGTAGGACTTGGTTTTAACAATTTTCTTTTGCTTCCCCAGTCTTCCTGTGTATCTCCAACTCTCTTAAGAACATCTACTCTAGCCCTGAACGTGTGCAGAAGGATGCATCCACATACGTGTTTGGGTACACACGGGAGCCACCATTCCCTCATGTCCATGATAAATTCTCGTGTCTTAGAATTAGGATTAGGATTAGCATCTTCGAATTGACTTTGTTGGAACAGTTTCATTATGAAGTTTCTTCTCCTTCAGTTTCTCAAATGCATTCTCCCTCTGCTTACTGCTCTACATTGCTCAATGTCTGCAACGAAGTCTTTATTCAGGTGTTTGATGATAAAATAATAGCCTTATTATAGAAAATGAATTTTCTGAAAAGCATTGTGTGGCTGCAGTCTCCTACGTATGGAGAAGGTAAAGAAGGACTTGTACTTTGGAGTGACCTGAAATTGAAAGGTGAGTTTTCAGCATCACACTGAAGTAGAAATTTGGTGTAAGGAGAAATTCTCCCAAGAGCAAGCTCAAGTCCCCACAGGGATGGGAAGAACTCTTTTCTCAGTATTTTAAGTAAAAAAATCCTACCCTTATATACAAATAAGTGTTTTTTTATTGCCTATGTTTAACTGGTTAATTAGGCCATCAAATATTCTTAGAAACCTGGAGAAAAGAATGCTTTAAATGATGATAGGGAAAAAATAAAGTTATTATTTATCCAAAGAGAAGAGTCAGCTTAGAAGCAGAAATGGCCTCACAATGTTCAGGACCTTGTCAAACACAACATGAGTCTCTTGTTCAGAAACTATTAAAAGTTTAAAAATTTTAAGAACACTAAAACTCAGAGTCTTCTGAACATAGGGCCCCAGGAAGCTGCGCAGCCTACATATATGAAGCATGCCTTGCTTGAAACACGGAGGTTACATATGTGAAGCATGCCTTGCTTGAAACACGGAAGTTACATATATGAAGAATGCCTTGCTTGAAACACNGAAGTTACATATATGAAGCATGCCTTGCTTGAAACACGGAGGTAAATTTGAACAACTCTATTTAATACCCTCAGCAGTTGTAAAGTAAGTATAGTCTCAAAGCAAAGGCAAAATAACTAGAAGAACAAATAGGAAACATGAAGAAACACAGATNGAATATGTTTTAATATTTACAAAATTTTCCCTCTTTCTCTCAATTTGGGTTTTGTTTCAGCCTTGGCCTTTCTGAAGTAAAAATGGTAAATGCGTACTTGGGATATAATTTCTAGTATTCCTAAACACGTGTGTGGACAGTGAAGAGTCCCCATGAAGTTCAATTGCTATCTTGATGTCAGCAAGGGAAATAAAAATGTAATCAGATTTATTTTTATATAATATTTAGTTCCCTTCATTGGGAAGAATCTCAGCATATACTAGAATTATAATCAGTATAAAAATATGCACAGGTTATTGCAACTATAAACTTCTACAATATTTATTGATGATTCTCTAAGTTGCTATATTATATACAATGTAGGTATTTTCAAAAATTAAAATGAGAAGTCAGCAATTAGTTTGAATATTAAACAGAAATTGAACAAAATTTTGTCAGTCTAGGAAATCAGGTTACAGTACAATGTGTGAATGCCGTGATGCTTACTAGAAACAATCCATCGACATAGGTAGAGATCTTTGTGCTCAGGAGGGCTCTGCAGCTAGAGCAGTCAAATGATAGCTATAGTCAGCAGCATTGCACACATAACCAAACCAGAAATTGTTGATGATAACTCTATTATTTACTTCATGCCATGTTGTCTTTTCACAAAGTCTGTCAGTTACTCACAATATTATTCTTTTATAAATTACTTGTGGGGAGTGATTATATTGTTTTTTTTTTTAAAAACCCAAATGATGTGTTTAAAAAAAAAGAGATTGGAGCACTTGTTTATGAGCCACTTCAATAGAATGTATTTTACTATTAAAAAAAATCCTGCAAAGATCATTTTACCCTGAGTTCTACAGCATACCAATGTCAATGGGAAGTGAAGGTGAGCCAACCGTGGCAGCTGGAAGACTGCCAAGTCCCATCTGTGCTCCAATCAGAGAAGATGGAGTTTTGTGGGTCTTAGNGAGCAGGTGTGACAGCAAGCTATCTTTGAAATAAGGATTCCAAATCATAACTAGATACAGGAAAAATGATGGAAAATGAGACACACTGAGGCATGTAACAATTAATAACTGAGGAATGCCTTGCCTCTTGCTGCAGAGAGCAAATGAATGGCTGGAATTCTACCCTGTGGGTTATTACAAACCTTTGTTATCATTTCATGCTGCCTTAGTTTTGTTTTAAAGTTAGTTTTCACTTATGCAATATCTTGAGTATTTTTTCTTGCATGTTGTTGTTAATTGCAATTTACTAAATAGTCGCATNGATATTTAAAAAGGAAATTGTGATCATGGATTTGGATGTATCTCTCTCTAGATATATACATATATAAACAATATATATAAATTTATATATATTTCAAATTCTTTTAAAATTTTATTTACTGTGTGTGTGTGTGTGTGTGTGTGTGTGTGTGTGTGTGTGTACACTGGGAGGTCAGAGAAAAAGCTGCATGAGTTGGTTTTCTCTTTCACTCATTCTGGGTCCTGCATATTGAATTCAGGTTGTCAGGCTTGGGAGCAAGTGCTTTTATCTGCTGCACTATCTCATATATTCTTTAAAACAGACTTTCAGGGGTTGGGAAGATGGCTGAAATGGCAAATGCCTTGCCACACAAATATGAGAATCTGAGTTCAGATCCACAGAATTGTAACAGTTAGTTAGTTTCATTTGTTAACTTGACACACCTGGCAAAGGACATCTCAAGTGAGTAATACTGTCCATCAGAATAGCCCATGGACATGTCTCTGGGGGCATTTTCTTGATTACTAATTGATTAGAAGAGCANAGCCCACTATGGGCAGTGGCATTCCTAGGAAGGTAGACCTGGACTGTATATGAAGGTAATTGGATACATTCCTTCATGTTCTCTACTTCCATTCATGTGTCCAGGTTATTGCTAGAGCTCTTCCCTGGCTTCCCTCCACAATGGATTGTAAACTTTGAGCAGAAATAAACACTCTCCTGACCAAGTTGGTTTTGGTCAGTGTTTTAATACAGTAGAAAACAAACCAGAACAAGACTCTACATGGAAAAAAATGGGTAGAGTCATGTGCATTTATATTTCTATTGCTTTGGATGGTGTTTGGTGGGAGCTCCACTTCAACCCCTGGCTCGGACAGCCCCCAGCTGCCTCCAAACAATGTTTGCCCACTGGCGGTGCCACTTCCTAGCTGGTGGGTCCATTTCTGGATGCAGCTGCTGGGCCATGCTCCAGCCTGGTGCCCTATTCGTGCACGGCTCAGGCTCTGCCCCAGCACCACCCATACCTTGAGCCACCAGGATTCCTGGCCTGTGTGTGGCCCGGGCAGCAGCCCAGCAGCTGAACTCGCCCCTTCAAAGCCGGACAAACAGGGCTCCTCCCTAGAGAGGCTCAAGACCACTCCTCTGGGTATTTAAGCGGTATCCTGGGAAAACCGACCTGTGTTTCCTCCACCCCAGTCTCTCTGACAGGCTGGTGAATCACTCGAGAATGTTTGCCCATTAAACCTGGCCTGTTCCTAATTCAGTCTAATTTGGATTACTGTGTCAGTGGAGAGGCTTATCCAGGTGTAAGACACTTATCAGATGGGGGGTGGGGGAGCAGATACATAACCAGACCAAATTGGCAAACTCATCTAGCCAACCATAGAGCTCTAGGTCCAGTGATAAACGCTGCTTAAAAAATAAAGTAGTCTGCAGCTCCTGATACCAGGGGTCTGGGCTGACACCTGGGGCTATGTTGGTATCTGAGGGCCATGCTGCCACTGTGTCCATACCAATCTGAGTGGCCTGTGCTGCCACCTGGGGCCATGGTGTTGTCCAGGCCCACTCTGCTGCTGAGAGCTTTGTTTGGGTCTGTGGCCCTACAGCAGCCAGNGTCTGAGTTGATGTTCATGGCTTTAGTAACCACTAAAGGCCTTGGGGATGCCTGATGTCTGGTCAGCCACTTGAGACCATGTTGATGTCTGAGGGTCATGCTGCAACTGAGGCCATACTCATCTGGGTGACCTGTACTGCTATCAGTAGCCCAAGCTGCTGCCAAGGGACATGTCTGGTTTGATGGTCCCACTGCAGCTGGGGTATGTGTTTATGTCCATGGCCAGTGTTACCACAGGNAGACCTAGTAATCATGCATGTTAAAAGGGTTGTGCTTAGTCAGATCCACCCTTCATTGGCCCTGGGATAGCTAGCCTTGCACATCATGGGATAGATGCCCCCCCCCTACATTTGGGAGACATGGCCCCACCCCTCACCATGGGGATGGGAGAGCTGGCCCTGATGGCATGGGCCTTAGGAGAGTAGGAGAGCTGGCTCTGCCCCTCGCCTGAAGTGGGTGGTCCCAGTGGCCCAGACTCATCAGCTCAGCCACCATGCAGACCCACATCCTGGGCCTTGGGTTGGCCCACCCTGACACTTATCCCATCTATGACCTGCTGAGGTACATGAAGGGACTGGTCCTGTGGAGCAATAGCAACAAGATCCCCCTGACTCAGGACAACAGCAGGATATCTGAGAGGAGTTTCAGTGAGGGTCCAGTGATGATGGTGTGCTAGAGGCCAGAGGTCTTGTACACCAATGACTCATTGCAATGAATATTTTCTAGTAAAGCTGATTGGACAAAAGGGTATACTGTGTGACACACCACGGCTTCCAGTGCCACTCGGACAAATGAAGAGGTGTTGAAGAGATGGGAAAGATGAAGGAGTGAGGTGTTTTTTTGTTGTTGTTTGTTTTGTTTTATTTTTTAATTAATTGAGGGGTATGCTGCAAGGGTAAGGGGTGACTGGAGAGACTGGGAGTGAGTGAGATTGGGGTACATGATGTGAAATTCCCAAAGAACCAATAAAGAACTGTGTTATACTAACCTGGCCCATAGGAACTCACAGAGCCTGAACCAACAACCAGGGAGCCTGCATGGGACTGACCTAGGACCCCTACATATATGTCACAGTTGTGCAGTTTGGTTTATGTGTGGGGCTACTAACAATGGGAGCAGGAGCTGTCTGTAATGCTTTGGCTGGCTCTTGGACCCTATTCCTCATACTGGGTTGCCTTGCCTAGCCTTAATTCAAGAGGAGGAGCCTAGTCTTATAGCAACTCTATATGTCATGCTTTTTTGATACCCAATGGGAGGCTTGCCCCTTTCCAAACAGAAACAGAGGGAATGGATGCAGAGGGGAGGTAATGGGAGGAAAGGAGGGAGGAGAAAATGCAGTATGTAAAACAAGTAAATAAAAGAAAAATAAAAAGAATTACACACACACACATATAAAATAAGATAGTGAGCAATAGAAGAGACACCTGAAATTGACCTCTGGCTTTCACACACACATGCACACAGGTCCACCCACCGTGAGCACGTGCATACACACACACACACACACACACACACACACACACACACACAAACACTAAAAAAAATTACTGTTTCCTGACATTTTCATACCTCCTATTCTTATTGGGTCTCAGCAGTTCCACTTTCTTTATGTACATATACATGACCTAAAATCCCCAAAGAAAAAAATCCATTTACACAGTCTACCATGTGTAAAGCTAGATTTACTTATAGATATATAAATCATGCATTTGCACCTGCATGAACAAAATACTGCATTTGGGAAGGATTTCTACTTGCCAAGTCAGTGTTTAATAGAGGCAAACCTGGCAGAATGTGGTGCCTTCTACTCTTCCTTGTCTCTTGAAGGAGTTTCTCCCATGCTACATTGAGTCTATGTCCTTCAATCATACTAATACTGTTAGCTATCATTTGTTAAATTCCTTTGGCACAACAGGCATTTTAAAGACATCATTTATCTTTCAACTCAGCACAGTTCTGAGAGATCTTTATTGTTTGCACGGTTTTGAGATGAGAGAAGTGTGGTTCAGAAAATTGAAACNAATCACATCAATATTCTGTCTGGTTTCACGGCTGCTGTATCAAGTCTTNTAGGAACTTCTCTTCAGACCTTGAAGAGAAAACTTGATATAGCTTTGCATACTCTTCTTACAGTGTGTTCTCAAAAACCAAAGCTGCCTAGAGTGGAGTTTAAACTCATCATATACATAAAGAGTGCTGGGTACTACTTTTATTCACATTTGTTTCCTGACTTCTGCTAGTTTTCAAGATCCACTATCCTGTAGTGATATTTTCTCAACATTTTACCAAAATTTATGGTTACAAGGTAACATTTTCCAAGTACTTTTACTTAAAAAAAAAAACAATCCTAGAGAATCTCGTTTAATACTTTCAGTATTTAACATTACACGGAAGAAGTGAGTGGATAATGCACTCTCCTAAAGATAGATGATGTTTACTTCTTTAGGAACAAAGAAACAAATGGAATTGAATGGCATTAAGAAAGCCCAGTAATGGGAGAATGAGGATTCGAGACCACAGAAGTGCTGACATGAGTGTACTGCACAGTATTTCCCATTTAAGGATTAGTGCACATTAATCTTTCCTATGTTATAAATAGATTCTATCTTGATTGATATATTAATTCCGTAGGTCAGGCTCAATTTTAATTTAATTTTTTATTTCTTAGTTTAGTATGAGGTTCTATAGCATTCTCACAAGTAAGAAGAAAAATGAATGTCACACTGATTTCTGTTGATTCTGTCCCATTTGAATGGGCAGCACTTAAACTCATAGGATCTTATAACAAGTTGGCCCTTCCTTCTCTATCTAGTTTATGGACCTGGTTCAAGTTGTCACATGGAATCATAAATATTAAATAATAGAGCAGCAGGAATTGAATTAGTTTATTTAAATGGTTAAATTGTTAAATACTACATGTGTTGTTTTTCAGCACGAACACATTATTTTCTTAGACTGGGAATGTAGCTCGGTTTAAGAACACTTACTTGCCTAATGTGTGTGGGGCCCTAGGTTCAGTCCCTAGTACTACAACAGAGCAGCAGCAACAGCGAATCACTCAAAACACACAAAGAAAAACCCTTAATAATAACAAAGAACTACTTTGTTTAGTTAGAACATTTCTTCTCGTTGCCAAAAGTATCTATATGTGACGAAATGGTCACCACATCTTGTATGCTATCGTTTTAACGTCTAGTTAAGTGTGCCCAGTTTTATCATTACACAGATACATGCAGAATAGTTTATGAGAGACACCATGGTATTGTTTAAACAAAAGTGTTCTAGACTTGAGTCACACAAGCAGATTTCTAGTTCACATTGAGCAATGGCTGGTCCTGCACACAAAACAAGTCCCAACAGAGCTTTCAGACTTAGTTTCTCACCCACGAAGAGCTCCTTTGGTTAAACTATGATAGATCACCCTTCATCTAGAACTCCAGCTTATCTATGCTTTTTTCTTTCTTTTACTAGGAAGTTGCAATATGAAGAATGAGAAAGGAAGACTTCAAAATGTAAAGTTTTATTTCTTTTTAATATGGGCCTTCAGAAAAAGAAATCACTTGCTATTTGTGTCTCTTTACCATCTATCTATGAAGCTTAAGTATTAGACAAATTCACTGTGTGTTCTTTGGTAGACTGGTAACTATTAACTTAATGTGACATTTCTTTCTTAATTTTCTTCCCAGAGAAAAGAATCAAACTTAAAAGTAAACACCAGAACCCTTATTATTTCATTCTCTGTAACTGCATAAAATGGCTTACAAATGAGATTAGTATGAATTTGAGAGAGAAATTTCCAGGTTAACCTTATTGATATTAGTTAATTGTAACCTTCTGTTAGTCTGTAGTAACCTTATTTCCAGGGTTAGAGCCAGTTTTTTCTTTCTTTCTTTCTTTCTTTTTTTTTTGTATTAGTTCTTCCAAAGGGACCACATGTCAAAGATCCTTGGAACAGGGTACAATTTAAATTACTGGTGGTCCACTTGTTATTTTCAGTCTAGGAGAACAAATACCAGATGTATTGTGGACAGGCTTTAAAGAACATACAAAGAGACTGCAGTGGACAGATAGTCCATTTCTCAAACTGTGGGATACACAAAGCATCACTGTGCATAATAATCTCATTCTACAAGAATTCAATTCATACATCATCATGTTCTTTGAAATAATTCCATGAATGAAGAGTCTATACATAAAGTAATTTTTATAAAAGCAAGACATGAATCATTCTTGATCTCTAGCAAGTGACCCATTTTGCATGCCTGAGCAAAAGTGAGGAATGTAGGGTTGATGCTTGCTGTAAAATCTTATTTAAGGTTGCTTGATAGTGTCCTGTTGTTTTTATTTACTAAAAAAATCAAATTATCTATTAATTCAAGATACAGTTTAGAGCCATGAGCTATGGAAGAATTCTGCTTATTAAAAATCAAGCAAGTTTTAAAACTATCTTTCTTGCCTATGAGACAAACACATTGATGCTATGTGTAATTTGTCTCCTTCTCGACCTGCCTCTTCTCTATTCCCCTTCTCTATTCTGCAGACCTCCACAGCTCTCAGTGGTGACATTGACACTCAGCATAGCCACTAAATGTAGGTTTGCTAACTGCTCCGTGAGGCCAGGTGTGAACTGAGCAGCCACTGTGGCCAGCTGTGCAAAGCCTTTGATCTTTTATTTACATGTTGGTTTCATGTTTTTGGTGCTAGATGAGAGTTCTTAACCAGCCTTGGCTAAATGGATTCTGAATTTCCTACAGAGGTTGTATTTAGCCACTAACTGATACAGGGAAACCTGCTATTAACGCTTTCAACATAGGGCTGTAGCACAATGAAGTAAACATCTTCCATTTATGCTTCCTAGTCATAAAAAAAACAAACACACACACACCTCTCCTGTGGCAAATGGATTTTCTATTGTGCATTGAGTATCTCCTAAGCTACATTTCCACTGAGAGTAACTTAAATAAAATTTATTATTTGTACCATTTCATGAACTTAATTGGATGATCTCAATGATATCAGAAAAGAATTTTGTACTTTAATGTAACAGAGGGAAAAATAACCTCACAGTGCTACTTAGAGAGATCAAAATCTGTTGGGGGTCAAACCTGTCACCATGTATACTTTTAAATTCTTTAAAATAAAAAGAGTAACATGAAGAATCTGGAGGCATGGCTCAGTATGTTAGCATTTAAAATATTGAAAGTTTAAGTATTTTCAAGCATTTTGGTTTTAAAAAAAAGTTTGTTCTTTGTAAGGTTGAAATCACTGTATAGGGCTAGGGCCTGGCTCAGTAGTACACTGCTTATCTAGTTTGTACAAGGCCTGGGATCAATCCCTAGCACTGCAAATAACACAAAATGTATGGAACTGTTCACTTATCTACAGGTATCATGTGAGTAAATGAATTGCACAAATCTTAGACAGTGAGAGGCAATAATACTATTCATTCATTTACAAATGCATTTCAAGGCCTAGCATCTATAATGTTTAATTTACTTTTTAGTGGTAAAATATTGTTATAGAAGGTAAAGTGTTAGCCAGATCCAGATTTAATTACAATAAATCTAGAAACAACCAAATTAAGAGTAAGCACTTTGTTACCTACTGGATATAATGACCGACAAGGTCATTAGCCACTAAAGATTCCACTTTCATTCTGGGCAAGATAACTGTGGCTTTTGTATTTACCTTGCAAGTTAGATGAGGACTGTTAAATCAAATATGGGCTTAGAGATTAAAAAAAAAAAGCAAAAACAAAAACAAAGATTGTGTTTCAATTGTTCCCCCTGGGACTTTTCTTGCAGTGGTCAGAGTCTCAAAGGTCCACACTTTTCCTGATGTCCATTTTTAGTGCCCTAAAGATCTATCTGCAGCTGTAAATGCTTGCTATTTCTTCTACTATTACATTTCTTTCGTTTAGTTTCATTTGTTTTGGTGGTACCCTGAGATGTTGTTTTCTATTTGCTAGTTTGTTTTGTTGGTTGGTTTTGTTGTTAGCCTCTAGATTTTGTTTTAAGATATTATCTGGGAAAAATAGACACAAATGCTTCCAATTGTGGAAAGACGTTACTGTCCGAATATCATGTCTAAATAGACAGTAGGTAAACCATATGAGGGACATTGTTAAAGGGCTTTTTGGAATTGACTTGAAGACTGGGCAAACTTTTGAATTTAAGAAATTAGTTTAGAAGATATTCTGAATTTAGGTTTCAGGATTAGCTGAAGAATATTTTTGTTTTGGGAAGAAAGAAATGATCACACAGTGGAGGTGACAGATTGTAAGAATGAGGCAGAACCCAATTTGTTTCTTCTAACACAGTGAACAATTCAGAAACACTTACATATGAAGTCCAAAGTACACTCAAGTTTTCAGCAGTTCTGATTAGCTTTGCCATTGTGTTGGGTCACAAAGACTAAACATTCTGATTGGAACCAGTTTTATTGGGTAGAGGCTTATGTCCCAGACAGTGGAAATCATAAGAATTCATCAGGGTAAAATTATATGATATATTTCAAGATCAAAAAATTTATCATAAGATAACTTCAAGCATAATTAATGAAATCAATGGGAAAATATAGACTATTAATATAGTAACATAAGAAACAGGTGACAGAATATAAATAATATATAGTACAGTTGTGATAAAAATAATGGTAACTATTTGCAAGACAAAAATCTATGAAAAGGCACTGGTGACTGATTTAACATGAAAGGGAAAATGTTATGGTATGGACTTTTTAAGAAATTTCTAGAGCCTGTAGGGATGGGTCTCAAAGTGTAAGAAGTCTCAAAGGACTGAAGAGTGATTCTCAGCCAGTGTGAGTGACTCACAACTACCTGCAACTCTAGGTCCAGGGGATCTGAAGCCTCTGGCCTCTGTTGACACCCGTGCTCATGTGCACCCATGCTCATNTACACATACCCCCACAAACATATACATAATTTAAAAAATAAATCTTAAAAGTAGAAAGAAATCTATCCATCTGTCTGTTTTTATGCCGTGTGGTTTTATTACTATTTCTCTGTAGCAGAGCTTAAAATCAGGGATGGTGATACCTTCGGAAGTTCTTATATTGTACAGGAATGTTTTAACTATCTTGGGTTTTTTGTTTTTCCATATGAAGTATTGTTCTTTCAAGGTCTGTAAATAATTGTGTTGGAATTTTAATGGGGATTACATTGAATCTGTAGATTGTTTTTGGTAAGGTGGCCATTTTTACTATGTTAATCTTACTCATCCATGAGCATGGGAGATCTTTCCATCTTCTGATATCTTCTTCAATTTCTGTCTTCAAAGACTTGAAGTTCTTGTCATACAGGTCTTTCAGTTGCTTGGTTAGACTCATACCAAGATATTTTATATTATTTGTGTCTATTGTGAAGGGTGTTATTTCCCTGATTTCTTTCTCAGCCTGTTTATTGTTTGTATATAGGAGAGCTACTGATTTTTTTTTATCCAGCCACTTGACTAAAGGTATTTATCAGCTGTAAGAGTTCCCTGGTAGAGTTTTGCGGGTTGCTTATGTATACTATCATAACATATGTGAATAATAATACTTTGTCTTTTTCCTTTCCAATTTGTATCCCCTTGATCTCCTTTAGTTGTCTTATTGCTCCAGCTAGAATTGCAAGTACTATATTGAATAGTAATGGAGAGAGTAGACANCCTTGTCTTGTTCCTGATTTTAGTGGAATTGCTTTGAATTTCTCTCCATTTAATTTGATGTTGGCAATTGCCTTGCTGTGTATTGTTTTTATTATGTTTAGTTATATCCTTTGTATCCCTGATCTCTTGTAAAATAAATTAATTAAATTTAATTAATTTATTAGTTAGTTAATTAATTTACTTNAAAAAAAGAAATTTCTTCAGAGATCCAGAAAGGCAAGGATTACATCAAAAGGTAAACAAATTCTGGGTCTGGAGAGATGGCTCAGTGCTTAGGAGAGACCATTTTTGTTGAAGAGGACCTGAACTCAGTTTCTGTACTATATACCATTTTCAACCATCTGTAACTCCAGCTCTAAAGGATCTGTCACCCTTGTCTGTCCTGCTTGAGCACCTGAACTCAGGTGCACAAAACCCCTACATATAACTAAAATGTAATAAATTAATAATAAAGTGAAATCTCTTTCAGAACTTGTAAGGATAGTAAAACTATCCATGTAGGTTGTGTTTAATGATTGCCAATCTAAATCCAGGTACCAGGAGGAGATAGAGATGTAACACAGAGTCAGAGTGTTGGAGTAGTCTTGAGATTGTTGGAAGAGCAAAATGTTGGTTATTATAGCAGTAATTGTAATATTAACAACCAGAAAACTTTGACTTCAGTTAAGTCCTACAGATGTAAACTGTGATGAAGATACAGGTATGACTTACTGACAAAGACAATGGTGAAGGAGGAGACAAGACATGGAAAGAGCTAACCCCATAAAGTCTTTATCTCAGGCAGATGCCTGAAAAGGGGAGTTGTGCCAGGTTCCTACAGTGGAACTCAAGAGTGTGTAGCTTATCTTGGGTTTGCCCCACATGAAAGTAGTATCCCTCCATATTGCCTAAGGATCATCCTAGGAGAATAGACAGCGCCAAGCCCTTCCATCTCACTCTTGGGAAAGGATTCCCGGATTTTGGATTCTAAAAGTGAAACTGCCTCGTGGATAGTAAGGGAACCAACCTAAAGAACGGAAGTCCCGCCCACCTATCATGGCAACCCCGAGGCTGTGTTAGGATTTCTCTCGAATATAAATACTAGTTGTTTAAGATCTGAAGGAAAGAAATTTATTTCAGTAGCCATCAAACAGCTAAGAAAGTCACAAACACATCTGCAGTATTCTTTGCCTCTCTTCATAGTAAAAAGGGCTGCCAACATCGACCATCTAGACTCATAACCATTTAGTCACTGTGGTTTTAGAAAACTCATTTTACATTACTGGACCTCTGTCTGCTCATCTGAAATAGCGGATACTGCACACATAGTTATCGTATTCGAATTGATAAATGTATACAGTGCTTTGCAGGATTTCTGATACATGAAAAAGCACCCTATGGCTAGTGGATGATAGGAACAGTTTTTGCATACCAGAGGATTAAGACTTCAGGGCCGTAGAAGGAGTTCAACAAATTTATGATGTAAATTCTGTCCTCTGATTCTTTGACTTCTAAAAATAGTGAAAAGTGGAAAACTAAGTTTTCTTTCTCCTACTACCATTTATGTGCAGTGTACATTGAGCCTAGGAAAAATGTTGTTACATTTGGAATCACAAATTTCTTTAGTGCATTATGTAATTTATAAGCATTTTTAAATTAAAGGAATCTTCTGTATTTTTGCTTGTATCTTGTATGATCAATCACATATAGGGTGGAAGAATTAAAATATCAATTATTGATTAGTAACTTTGGCATATGAGATATAAATGGCCAAATGGCTAACAATTTTTAATTAGCAAGATTGTTGATTCAACCAAATTACAAAAGTTTAAAAAAGCATAATTAAAACAGGGTAATCATTTTAAGATGTTTGTGGTGTATATCTACTATGAATATGTCCTGTTTGTTTTTGGTTTGGTAGCAACTTGAAGTTTTGCTCAGTGTTTCACAGTTCATCACAGTGTTACCATAGCAATGAACACAGGAAAATTAATAGTCCAGTCTTTATACTGAGAATAGTTAGGCATTTATGTTCCTAAAAATATCATTTCTGTACTTGTTTCTATACTAATCAAATTCTACNATCTATAACTAACTTATATAGTCCACCAGTGATCTCTGAAAATGATTTGATCACAAAATAGAGCTGAATATCTGCAAGTAAGGCCAAATATTGTTGACACGAGCCCTATCATGAGAATATGCTTGTAAAGAGCACTCTAAGGAAGGCAGCTGGGCTACATCACTTTCTGCTCATCCAACTTGACCATGGGTGACCAAGAATTTTTGAAAACCATGCTTTCATATTAATGCTCTATTTTCCTGCACCATCCAGCTCATTGTTTAGTCTAATAGACTTTCTGCTTAGTCAGTTCCATTCAAGATTTTCTAATTCCCTCCCTTTGGCTCTTGTAGTACATTCTTGTGAATGAGTGGGCTTCTGAAAGTTTCCATTTTTCTTATTGGGAAAGAATGTGGCACATAGACCTATTCTAATTTTTATTTAGAAGAATTACATTCTGTAAGACTTCCCTGAGAAAAGAATTATAATACTATCAATAGTAATGTGGCTGAAAATGTACTCAATGTGCACAAGATATTGCTATGCCTATCATCAGGCATTTGCTACTTTCTCCAGCTCTTAAAGCAACCATTCTTGACTCTGTACCATAACCAGTGTACTAATAGTCTACCATCTATAACTAACTTATATAGTCCACCAGTGATCTCTGAAAATGATTTGATCACAAAATAGAGCTGATAGAATGATAGAATGTAGTATAGTGATAGTAAATGACTTCATTTTATGTCATAGCAGAGTGGCAGAGTCAGAGTTCGAGTCTTTATAGATGACTCCAAAGAAGTACTTCTTCTGAGTACTTATTGTTTGAACTTCTCAGGACTTAGGAAAAATACACACATGGAATGAGTGGAGATATATATATATATATACACATATATAATATCTGCATAATACCTATTATGCAGCTAAACAGTATAATTTCAATAGTTTGGAATTTTGCAGGAAATTGGAAGTTTCTTTTGTTGGCTTTTCTTTTTTGGTTTGGAAAAAAAAATGAAAAGCTTATCAAAAGTTCCAGTTAAGAATTTTGGAGTGGAAGAGACAGGTATTGGAAAAGAAGGAAGTGGTCTCCTAGTTCTTGGGTCACGGGCTTGGGCAGCTCCAGAAGGTAAGTCAGACTCCTGTCTCCAATGTGTTAGCTAGAGTCAAGTGATTGAGGAGAGCGAGGCAAGGACTTTCACATTGCACACAGGATCAACTAAAGAGGTCGAGTGACTCCAAGTCATTTTTGGAGTACTGCTATGAGGTTTGGGTGTGAATGGAGGACTAAAGATCTGGATAATTAAGCAGTCCTGGTCAAGGTGTGGTCCCACCTATCACTAGTCCTACTTGGTCTATGCTGTAGGGAGCTGTATAAGTTATCAGTACTGGGGAAAAGAAATCTTCCTGGGAGACAAGTTCCTCCTTTGCCTCATGCCAGGATTTCTGCCTTTCCCTTCACCCTTGATCCTGTGGGATGTTTTTCTTTAGTATCTATTATTTCAATAGTCTGAAAGCCGAGGAGAAGGGCACAAGCATCTCCTTGGAAAACATTTCTCCTGCCAGGATGGTTATAAATACATTTCAGTGACAGCATAAAATCTCCCAACTTCTTCTGAAGGGCCAGGGCACTCACAGTAGACAGGGAGCAAGAACACTTTCTCATGGGCTGGTGCCTGTTGGAGGGTTTCCTGGAATGCTTCTATTCCTCGAGTCAAACAATGTCATGACTGCTTCCCCTGGAATTGCTCTGCACTTTTTGACACACGTGTGCATAGGTGTGCACTTCAGCAGACAGTATGCTTGACCTGGAATCAGAGTTTGATGTTTGGCTCCTGTGTTTTTCTTGAAAAATCAGAGGCACAATAGCAGAGCACATCTGTTGATAGGTTCAGCAGTTCACACCACTGGTTCTGTAACATTTATCTTCTGCTCTTTCCCACAGACTGGAGTAAAAAGGTGCCCAGTAAATGAATTAGATAAAAATTGGAGAAAAATTTCTGTGGTTGGTATAACAAGGATGCCTGCTTTTTTATTCCCCCAAATATTTCTAACTGGTTGAAAATTTAATTGCTATTATAATCTTTCTTCTCTCAGATTAAATGGAGAGAGAGAGAGAGAGAGAGAGAGAGAGAGAGAGAGAGAAGAAAAGAGAGAACTGGGTTTCTTTCTCCTTGCTTATAATTATTCTCTCCAATCAGGAGGTAGTTTCAAGGGTGGCCAACACTGTCAATCACCCTGTACCCTCCTTTGAAACTCACTGATTATGGGAAAGCGCTTTGCATGTAATCACTTCAATTACTCAGTAAAACTTCCTGTGTCCTTTCTGCTGAGTCTTGAATTTAGGATTTTAAAGAAGCTTGGGTGCATTTTCCTTACATTCTTACATATACACAAAACCTTGAAAGAAATAGAATAAAATAACTCTTAAATATGACCACACATCAAGTTATCCAAATTAGCTTACCCTGCGTAGTCTTCTAGGATTAGCATGGACAATGGAGATGGCAACGTCACAGAGTCACAGAAAGGAGCTTTCTGCAGAGGTTTAATCCAAGGCTGCAAATTCCAGGGAGATTGCAAGCTGGGAACTTGGTCAGCAAGCTATTGCATTTGAAACCGTTCATTTTGTCAGAAATTCCTTTGGCATGAAGTTCTGGGGTTATTTTATGGGTGATACACTTCTCTGGCCTTGAACTTGGATGAAAACAGAACAAAACAAGCAAGAAATAAATAAAACAAAATCCTGAACCATAAAGTACCCCCAAACAAAGCGTCCAGAGCAAAGCCCTCCTTTGCTGGAACTTACAACACAGAGAACGGTACTTTAAAAAGAGATCGTCTGCGTTTTTGAGGGCAATGACCTGCTGTACGGTATTATAGTTAGTCTGTTGGCAAAGTTGTCAGGGGAAGTTGCCAGGCTTCTGACCATGGGTGGTGTGGGGTTTGCAGGACTAAACTGAGGATTCCTGCCCCAATTGGCTCAGTGATGGCTGTCCTTTCAGAATGGCCAATCACTCAAGCAACATGGTGCCAGGGGTCATAGACTTCTCCGTGTGAACCTCTGCACCCTTAGAAACCCAGTCATGGGCAGTGTAATGGGATTTTAGTGTTTTCACATTCCACTGACAGCCTTCTTTAATTTGAGCACTCAAGACTATGTCAGCATCTTAGAGAAAATGTGCACACAACTATTTAAGCACCTACTACCTTGCAGAATGTGTGTCAGACACTAACAACACCGAGGTACATGAGGTCTGGATTTGCCCTCCAGTAGGTCATAGCTTAAGGGAAAAGGATCTTTTCCTAATGTATGATGATTAGAAGCCTTCCTACACTACAGTGGGCTCAGGCATTCATTCCCAGGGTAAGACTAAATAAGGCGACTGGTAAAATTCTATTCACCATGGCATTTTCCGAAGCTAAACATTTCTTAAAACATTTATTTATTATTTGTGTGTATATGTGTAGAAATTTAAAAGTCACAACTCACACATGGAGAGCAGACTTAAAAGAGTCACTTCTATGTAGACTCTGAGGATCAGACTCACATTGTCAGGAATGACAAATACTGATGAGATGTTTTGCTGGCCCAGCTTCTGAATTTTCGAACCTATTCTTAGCTAGAGCTACTTAAAACTTTTGCACTTAAGAAATTTTTATGTAACCCTATATGCATATTTTTAGGGGGAACTGAGGTCTGAATTGAGCTCGGCAAGCGTTAGCAGCAAACACTCCACCCACTGAGCCATCTCTCTCCCTGGAAGTCTTGTCTTCAAGGCCTCAAGAAGTCAGCCTTCTGCTGGGATGTAGCTCAGCTGGACAGCACGCTTGAGTCCTTGGATTCAGTATTTAGTACTGCCTAAAGCAGGAGTAGAGGCACACACCTGTATGGAGGCAGGAAGATCAGAAGTTCAATGTTGTCTCCTGCTAATGCATAGTGAGTCTGAGCTATGTGGGACCTTAGTGGGCACAGACAGGTAAGTTTTCAGGATGTTTTCTGAATACACTTAAAGGGCAAAATAAAATTAATTAATTAATTCAACAACAACAAAAAGAAATTTCTATGTGACCCTAATATAGTGGTGTATAATACAGGTATACAAATCAACATTTACTAGTACTAAATCATACAGAAAATTACTTTCAAGCAATTCTTTGGTATATATATACATATATATATATATATATATATATACATATGTATATATATGTACATATGTATAATTTTACCACTTATTATAGACATGAAAATTTGCATACCAATGAGATTAATATGCTTATTTGTTTTAAGTAAAGAATTAAATGTTGGCTGAGTATTTGATTCTACAGGGCATAGGGCATCTTTAAAGCCTATTAGAGTTGATCAATATTTTGTTTTTATAATTGCTAATGTTGAAATGCTACTTTATATATATACATATAGTATATAGTACAAAATTGCAGAAGTATATTTAGGGTCATTTCATAAATTACTAGAATATTTGTCCTAATTAAAAATCATTTAACTTTTTTTTAACTCCAGTTAACAGCTCAGCTAGCCATTAAATCAAAACAAAAACCAACCAATCTACCAAACAAAATGACCTAACCCAATATAATCCAAAGATAAATGAATTTGGTGCCAAGGAATGAAGTAGGAAAATATTAAACCATTGATTGCCATAATTAATCCATTTTTTTCAATAGGAACATAAAAGTGTGTGTGCACAGAAGAACACTGCAATGCACAGCACACAGTCCCCCCAAGTCTGAGCTGAGGTGTTTTAGGCAGCATTTGTAGGCGTTGTAGTGTGTGAGACCACACACAGAACAGAATACTTACTGTGTTGTGAACCAAAGCTGCAGTGAAGCTGCACAATGCACCACAGGAAAGTGCTTCCAGAAACTGCATGAGTTCATTATGCATTTGATTTTAAATTTCCTTTTGATCCCATTTCATGTTCAGAAACTTTTTACTGTTAGAATTAAAAAAAAAAATATTGCTGGGCGGTGGTGGCACACGCCTTTAATCCCAGCACTTGGGAGGCAGAGGCAGGCGGATCTCTGTGAGTTCGAGGCCAGCCTGGGCTACCAAGTGAGTTCC
>LZPO01055522.1:51398-61886 GCA_001675575.1 Neotoma lepida | reverse complement strand
TACAGGACTTCTTAGTCTCAAAGGATACTAGGAACAAATAAATGATACTAGGTGAGTAGCGAGGTTCAAATGAGGTACCATGGTAGAGCGTGATATGATGAGATCCTTCGTAAGGGCCCTGTGTTACTGTGGACAATGAGGGAAATCTTTCATCATGACATACCCTTAAGTTCACAGGATCTATTTATGAGAAGACAGTAGGTTCATTCTGGGCCATATTGTAGATCACCAAAGCAACAGTGGTCAGGTAGCACCTGTATGCTACTACTGAAAATAACCACCCTGAACTAGGGCCATTGTCACCTACCTGGGACATGGATGTTCTGAATACAATGGTATAGAAAATAGGGAACATACGCATAGTCTATGTATGTGGTCAACCCACTTCCTACCTGCCCTTCCTCAGAAGAGAATGTGGCTTCAGGGAGACTGTTTTCTGAGCCCCACCCTTCAGCATGTGATGTATGGTCTCACTTTACATGAGGGGATACCGGGAATCCTAGACTCTATGCATAAATGGACACAAAAAGCATCAGATTGGTTCTTTGAGTGCCTGTGGCAAAAAGATTGGTCCTGATTTATGATCCGCACATTGGGAAAGGTCTGACGTGAAGTCAGCAACTGAAATCAGATGAATAATTCAGAATGCCGATCAATCGCCTCATCTCTCTTACCATGTTCCTGCTATTTTTACGTAATTGCAAAGTGAAGAATAAATTGAGGTNATAAATAAACAACTGTCATTTGGTGTGATATAGACCCCTGCATCTTGGGGATTTTCCATTTTTCAGGTTCTGCTCCTATGCTTTTTACACAATTAAAAATGTGCACTTATTAAATTGTGGTGAGACATCTCTGTGTGTGCTATTTTAACATCAATGTTGAAAGAAACACAACATAAAATGGTGAGACATCAGATTCCCTCCTCAAAGGCCAATTCCTCTTTACTCGATTTGCTTTCAAGTCTGTCTCCTTCCTTGTGAATCCTTCTGTGAAAAGCAGTAACAGTGACCTTGGACTCTTCATATTGTGTTTCCTTTCATATGTGTGAGTATCTGAGTCCCGTGACATGCTGTAGGAGGTAGAGTTCAACCTTGAGCNTTGGGCCTTGCCTTCTGGTTCTCTGAGACAGTTTTTCTCATGACCTTCCAGGGACTCTCCTGTCTCTTCCNTCTATCTTCCCATAGTGTGCTGAGATTACACATGTGTGTGCTGTTCCATCTGCCCTTTGTGTGGGGCTTGGGAATCTGAGCTCTTATAGGCAGGCTTACCCAGAAAGCACTTTACCCACTGAGATGTCCCCAGCCTACGTTTTATGACTTCTTTAAAGAAAAACACAACCTGTATCACCTGGTGTCTTAGGGAGTGACTGCCATGTTTTTAACATAATTAATTTTATGACAAGCATTGTGTAAAAGGAAACAAGAGTCATGATCAGTTTCATTAATTGTACAATTACTGACCTTTCCATTTTCATGGATTTTTTTAAATCAAAATCTTGTCTTCCTTATCCCAAACTATTATTTAAAGTGGTCATTGAACTCGTTCTCCATGAAGGAAACTTTAAAATTTCAGAGTTTAAGCTGATTATAAAAACCAGGAACTCGTTTGTATGTATGAGACACCAACTAAAGACAAAGTATAACTTTTATGTTCAATTTTGAATGAATATGTGATCAATAAAATATATGGAACTTTGAGGATATTATCAGCTATAACTAGTCTTAGCAGGATAGTTTTATATCTCTGAAGATCTTCTATCCTAAACCTTTTGAATGCCATTTGAACAGCAAACACCTCTGTCCTTATTCACTCGTTTAAAAATGACAATTCCCTGGGGTCATGCAGGCTATCTGGAGCATACACCTTGTTCGAGGGTAAACTGGGTAATNGTTGCAGCAATAACCAAACAACTGGAGANGAAAGCATAATTTAGAGAAAGGCTGTCTCTTTCCTTTCAGATAACCATACTTCTCTTCAGTTCATTTTCAGAGCTTAAAATACAGTGAGTTTTTTAAAGCCAAATATAATTTAAAATAAACTCCTACATTCCTCTTCCTCATCTCTGATCTGGGAATGGACAGAATCCAAGTGGGGAAGAATGAGGACCTTTTGAACCCTTCCGGGGGACATAGGACACTTGATGGCTTCTGATGTTTGTCTTCTGAGCTGGACTTGTGTCACAGAAATGCTGGTGTTCTTTGCGCTGTTCTTTAATATGGTCAAGCATGTTAGCTTTGCCAAATGTCATTTCATAAGAAAAAAATTGTACATGATTTAGTGAGATTTCTGGAGAAGAATGAAGGCGGGCTGGGGTGGGGTTAAAGAGCACCCTGATTAAAATATTCTGCAGGATGCTGTGAGNGCCTCCCGGTATCTAAAGATGATTGCTTTTACAGAGACACACGGTTTCACCTCAGAGATGACAAAATGTGTTCCCTTTCCCCTTTCTCTTGGTGANGGGAAATAGTTTTGTTATGTCTCTGCCAAAGCTGAGCAATGAGAGAGTTGGCAATGTTTTCCAAACAAATGGATTCATAGGACTGAGAAATCAGATACTGAATATTGAAAGGGATATCATGACTTTGTAGTGTGCATGTCTGTCTGGTTCTCTAAGGTTGAAGCTGGGTACTGGTTTAGCAGGACTGCTATGGTGTGGATATTGTTTGAGGGGTGACCCCAAAGTTTGTTCACTGGAAACCAGNTCTCTAGTGTGGCAATGTAAGACAGGCTTCTTAAATGTTTTCCTCTCATGAGTTTTGTTTTTAAATAAAACCTAGTATATAGGTATATAANATATATGTATAAGTCATATAGCTACTGATAATAAGTGATAAATTTTATTTGGGGACAATCCTTTGGTATGCATATAATTTTATCATTCATTTTATTTTAGATTTATTTTTCATTTATCATGGCAGCAGAACAGTAACTAAGGCACCACAAAAGCATGAGAACTCGATTTTGACCCAGCACCCACATAAAAACTCAGGTGTGGAGGCATGCACTTTTGATCCTAGTACTATAAGTTGGAGTTAGACAGATACCTGGGGCTTGCTGGGTAGCCACTCTAANCAAGTTAGTGAGCCCCAGGTCCCAGCAAGACTCTTATCTCAGAAGCATAAGGCATCCTGCTCTGAGGAATGACACTTAAAGCTGTCCTCTGACCTCCAAGAACACACACTAAGAAAAATTATCAGTAATTTTAAGTGATCTACTTCATCAGTGAAATTATTAATATATTCATTGCATCACAGCCCCTCACCCTTTGTAGATGATTGACAAATATTATTGAATGCAGATGGTGTTTATAGATAGATGTATCTCCTTATCCTTAGCTAAACTATTCTTCCATGACAACAAATACCAAAGTCATCATGCTGATCTCAGTGACTGTGGTGGTTTAAATAGACTCATAGACTCATGTGTTTGAATGTTTGGCCCACAGAGAGTGGGACTATTAGGTGTGGCCTTGTTGGAGGAAGTATTTCACTGTNGGGGCAGACTTGCATGTCTTATATATCCTCAAGCTATGTGCAGTGTGGTACACAGTCTCCTTCTGCTGCCTGTGGATTAAGATGTAGAAATCTCAGCCGTTTCTCCAGCGCTGTGTCTGCCTGCATGCCACCATGTTTCCCACCAAGACAGTAATGGACTAAACTTCTGAACTGTAAGCCAGCCCCAATTAAATGTTTTCCTTTATAAGAGTTGCCGTGGTCACGGCAACACTTATGACCAACACTGATAAAGGATCCATGTGTGCTTATTGAAATATTATAAACCACTGCCCTACAAGATGCATGCTATTAACCTTCACCCTTACACATGGAAACTCAGTTCTAAAGATGAGGGTGAGGAGCCCTGTCCCCTAGAGCACTGATATGTGAGGTAGAGACCTCCTGTCTCCTATTTCAGCACTTCCACTGAGTCAGACCTTTGGCTACTTTACCTTTGCTTCATGTACATACCATTACTTTTCCAAGATTTCTTTTTATTGTGTGTGTGTACGTGTCACATGAGTGTGCTACCCAAGGATGCCAGAGGCATTGGATCCCTGGGAGATAGAGTTTCAAATGATTGTGAATCACCCCGTGTGGTTGCTGGGACCCAAACTTGGGTTCTCTGTAAGAGCTATAAGTACTCTAATCAACTGAGCCATCGCCCCAGCCTCTTCATCACTTTCAATTTCATCTTTATTTTTCATTGATGAGTAAAACCTGTGCATGTTTTAGCCATGTCTTCCTAACTTCTTGTCCACACCCCCCAACAGCCCCTACTAACCACTGTTCTACTCCCAGTTCTATTAGATCAATGTACTTAGCTTCCACTGAGTGAGAACAGCCAGTAGTTGTTCTTTTGAGCCTGCCATGTCTGCTTAGCATCTTGGCTCATGTGCAATAAGCACAGAGTGAAGTGTCACCTCAATATACTAGTTTAGCTTCCTTTGGATATATGTGCACCACAGTGGAATTGCTGGATCATAAAGTAGTTCTGTTATTAACTTTTTCTGCCCCCATATACTATTTCTGTAATAATCACAATGATTAATTGTGTGTGTTGTACATTCACGTGAGTGTGTGGTGCACATACCCATTTGTGTGCATGCAGAAGCCAGAGCAGGGTGCTGGCTGTCCTCCTCTTATTCTGTGGACACCTTGAGACAAGGTCTTCCACTAAAGCAGAAAATTCATCATTTTGGCCAGACTGGCTAGCCAGTGAGCTCCTGGGATCCGCCTGTCTCTGCCCCCACAGAACTGGGCTAACAGACACATGCAGCCACGCCTGATTGTCTTTGTGGGTGCTGAGGATCCAAATTCAAGTCCTTACCACAGAGCTATCTCTCCAGCTTGACTGCACTCATGTATGCATGCACNCATTACTAGGGNATAAGATAGGAGTCCCTCTTCTTCCCAAATATCTCTAGTACTT
This sequence comes from Neotoma lepida, assembly GCA_001675575.1. Classification (NCBI taxonomy): domain Eukaryota; kingdom Metazoa; phylum Chordata; class Mammalia; order Rodentia; family Cricetidae; genus Neotoma; species Neotoma lepida. The sequence goes on along the minus strand of LZPO01055522.1, from coordinate 56,957 downwards.
TATTTTTATCTGTAATAGCATCATTCTAAATAGTGAGATAATCTCATTGTGGTTTTAATTTATAATGCCTATTAATGGCTTTTACTTGAATTTGTATTTACTTTTGCATTTAATAATTTTCAGTGATTTCTTTTATATATTTGTTAGCCATTTATAGATCTTCCTATGAAGAATGTCTACCCAGATCCTTTGTTGGTGTTTTCTATTCTTGTTGGCTGTTGGGTCTTGGGTGCTGATCTGACTGAGTTCCTTATTATCCTGGATATTATTCTATATTTAGAAAAGTAGTTTTCCCTGGGCAGTGGTGGCACACACCTTTAATCCCAGCACTCGGGAGGCAGAGGCAGGCNGACCTCTGTGAGTTCAAGGGCAGCCTGGGCTACTGTGTGAGTTCCAGGAAAGGCGCTAAAGCTACACAGAGAAACCCTGTCTTGAAAAGCTAAAAAAAAAAAAATAGATATAGAAAAGTAGTTTTCAGCTTCTTCGGGATTTTAGTTTGATATAATCATGGTTTGGAAATGTTTTCCAAGAAAGATAATTGTTTGCCTATAGCAACTTCTTAGTGTTTCTTATTTTCTCATAGTATTTTTTATAACTTCTAGTTTAAGCCTTTGCTTTATTTTGAATTGACCTTTATATCTGATGAAAATTATTGATTAGTTTGCATCTTTGTACACATGCATGGAGATACACATATCTACATATGGAGAGCTAGGTGCAGTTCCCCCAGGCAGTTTGTTAATGAAGCAATACTGTCTCCAATGTGTGTTCACATGCTTTTGCAAAACATACGTTTTCTATAACTATGTGGGCTTACCTGGAGTCTCTTCATTTTGCTTACATTGATCTCAGTGACTATTTTAATGCCCACACATGCTGTTTTGGTTACTATAGTTTTGCAGTATGTTTTGAGGGCAGGTANGTTTCAGTTATGTTCATTATGTTCAGAATTGCTTTGGCTATTCAGGATCTCTTGTGGCTCCTTACAAATGTCACNGTTGACTCCCCATGGGAGGCCTTACCTTTTCCAAGAAGGGAATGGGAGATGGTTTGGGGGGGAAAGGTTGTAGGGGAATGGGAGGAGGGAAGAGAGAGTGGTCTGTGATTGGTATGTAAAATGAATAAAAATTTCTTAATAAAAAATAAATTTAAAAAAGTCACTGTTGTTTTACTATTTATTTCTGTGAACAATGGCATTGTGTAGTTTAATAGTAATTGCACTGAACCTGTTTTGTAGGCATTTTAACAATATTTCCCTGAACACAGAGTATATTTTCACTTTTGTGTGTTGCCTTCAACTTTTTCAATTTTTATAGTTTTCATTATTAAGATTTTTTTTGTTCTTTTTTTTNCCCTTTGGTATTTTGAGACAGAGTTTCTCTGCGTAGCTTTGGTGCCTTTCCTGGAACTCACTCTGTAGCCCAGGCTGGCCTCGAACTCACAGAGATCCGCCTGCCTCTGCCTCCCAAGTGCTGGGATTAAGGGTGTGCACCACCACCGCCCAGCTCATTATTGAGATTTTTAACTTCTTGATTAAATGTATTCATGGGAATTTAAAAACCATCATTCATAACCAGCTCTTTTGGATTCTTGCACGAGGAGTGCTGGGTAAACAAACCCACTACTGNATTTATTATACTGGTGCTCCTGAGGATACAGAAAAGGGTCTGTTGATGGAGACTTTTGGACAATGTCACTCTCAGTCCTCTATTCTGGGAATATTAAATAGTCCTGAACAACAGGTCATTGCAATTTCTTTTTCACTTTGGAATTTCCTTTCCTCTTGGAAAAGCAAAGCCAACTTGGAGGTCCCACTTTGGTCATTGTATGCCTGTTAGTTTCTTATTCCAGGCATCTTTTTATGAGTCTGTTCCTCATTTCCCATCTNAATGCCTTTGGTGCTTGCTTTAAGTTTCATGCATTTTCGCCTGCCCTGACATACTGCCCTTAATTTTATTAATTGGAAAGAAGAGCCTGTTAGCTCCAGTAGGAGCAATGTTTGTGGTAATGGTTAATAGTTTAAATGACCTTAGGTTCAAATGCCAGTGTTACTATTTATAAATCCTGACCTTAAGCGTATGTATTCTTTATCCATAACATAATATTTACCATGAGGGTTTGTTGCCTGTATTAAAGGGCATAGTCTTTGTAAAACATGTATCTCTGAGCCAGGACAGCTAAGGAGATTTATTTATCTATTATTATTTCTTTTAGCTCCAACTCTACTTGCATAGCTCTGTCATACACTCACCTACTCCTTAGTGCTCTAGAGCAGGGTTTCTCAGTCTTGGCACTAGTGATGCTTCAGGGCCAGATGATTTGTTGTTGGGAGGGTCTACTCTGAGCAGCAAAGGGTGCTAGGCGGCACCCCGCCCCCTTTCACCAGATGTTANTTGTGCTTCCTCCTTTGAAAACCACAAACACTAGGCTTGCCAAAGTGTCTATGGGTGAAGGACCAGTGATCCTGAGAACCGCTTCGCTGCCATTCTCTTGGTATCTGTTGTTGCTGGGACTCTGCATTTCCCACATTCTCTCTTAGATCNCTATTCTCCAGACAAGTGCATACATGTTGGCTTCAGTTTTTGTATTCGTGTGTGTGGAAGGATATGTAGTATGTGAATTCATGTATGTGAATGCCTTCATATTATAGTGTGTGTTCATTGCATGCATGTTAGCGTAGGGATGCAAATTCCTATGCAAATGTATGCAGAGACCAGAACAGTACAGCAGGTGCCATCCTTAGTGCAGCTTTCTGCCTTACTGTCTTGAGACAGCGTCACTCACTGAACTGAATGCTCCCCAGCTGGGCTAGGCTTCAGTCCAGCAACTCCCAAGCTCTACCTCTCTATCCCTTAATGCTGGCATTACAGATACCTGCAGCCATGCCCAACTTGTACACAGAGATGAGGACTGAGCTCCTTTTGCTTACGCAGCACATGTTGTTACCCAATCAACCGTCTCTTTACTTCAACACTTTATACAAACAATTATAAAGGCATGCAAATAAAACCCTAAATAGGTAATGGTTTTCTGAATTACCCTTTTCAGAGGAGAAAAAAAATAGATAAAAATTAGAAAGTACTTTAAAACATTAGAATATATGAAGACCATCCAAAGAATGAATAATTAATATTTTAGGTGTAGACAACCTGACATACTGAGGGAGGGTTAATTGCTAAGAGGTCAACATGGGGGTCCCCATCCTGTACCATTTACATTTGAATGCAGGGCTAGCCTGTGCTCAGTGTCAATGTGGATGATCTAAGGATGACTCTTGCAAGAGTGGAGTCTCAACATTGTCTGGAAACTAACAAAGGAAAATCTATCAAGACAAGGAATGGTCCCTTTAATAAATATGAAGAAAAGCAAGCACATATCTTAAAAACAAACAACCCATTCTGAGTCCTTTATGATCTTGGCGATGCTAGCCGTGACAAGACAGTAAGCCCTGGAGCAAAAAGAGCTTGGAAAGAAGTCAACAAGATGTAGAGTTCAGTTCCTGCCGCTGAGAATGGTGATAGGACATGATAAAGTGAATGATAGACAGTGATAGGACATGATACAAGTGAATGATAGACAGTGATAGGACATGATACAAGTGAATGATAGACAGTGATAGGACATGATACAAGTGAATGATAGACAGTGATAGGACATGATACAAGTGAATGATAGACAGTGATAGGACGTGATACAAGTGAATGATAGGTTGGGGAATCTTAGCATTAGTCGGCCGAGTAGAACATTGGCCGACTTTCCTCTCCCTCTTTCCTCTGCCCTAGTGACTATTCACCCACAGATGAACAAAGTCAGCCCTGAAGTACACACTTAGAAACATTGGAGGATTTGTAATTTTTATAATAAGTTCTGAAGTACTAATCACAAGCTTGTCTCACTGTGAGCCTTTCCTAATAGCTTCTGAGCTTCCAGAATTGCTTCATTTTCAGAGACAAGCATCTCCAGGTCCATTGCCCATCAGTTTGGATGTGTAGTTCATCTTTCTTCTCTTGGTGAGATATGGGGGTAAGTTTTAAATATGGAGAGAGAGTTGTCTGAGAAGAGCCTTGCCTTGATGTTCCTATGTCAGGAGACGGGTTGAGATGACAGGAGATATAATGGTACCTGTCTGTTTTCAAGTCTATCTGGATCTATGTGATCCAATTCAGAGCCTAGGTGAGAAGACACTAATGCCAAGCTGAAATTCGTTTTTGTTGTGTTTTCTAAAGCTCAATGTGGTACTGTGCCTGGAGGCCCTAAGATGCTTCCACTGTGTGTGCGATAGGGTCATTTTAAGGACAGAGCTGTTGGGCTTGGCTCTCTTGGCATCCGTTCAGGACAGCTAACAAAAGTCAGTTGTCTCTTACCTTGGGATCACCTCCCCCCAACAAATTACTAACAAATTCCACTTGCTGAGTGGCCTCTTATTAGCATAATGTGTGTTTTAATTCAGAGAAGAACCATGTGTTTCCTATAAGAAAGTTGTTTTAGGTCTTTAAATGTCTCTGTCAAACACTTTCTTTTTGTTTGGAGAAATAATTACAGATCAGTCCTGTTGAAACCAAAACATCAGAGAAATTGCCTGTCCCAGTGTTTCTAATTTGGGGCATGTCTGCTCTGTGAGTGACACAAGTTTAGTTTGTCCACGCCAAGAAAAACAGACCCAGTTTGACCANTGCGAATGCTGACTTGGTGATGAGGCATGACAGTTACTGTGATTCAGTTGTTTTCCTCACATCTCAGGACAAGGGAGCTCCTTCTACAAGGGCACATCATTTCCTGCACTGCCAGTTGTGGTCCATGCCTGGCAGAACCGGGGCAGTTGACTTTTGATACCATTTTCACCCATTTTAGGAGGCACCCATGTTGGCCCATGGAAGATTAGTAGATGCTCAGAATTACAATGTTGATGGCAAAATCTTAGCCGTAGTCTCTTCCCTACAAATATCACCTTGTAGACTTTCCCCAACCCCAGACATGGATGTATTTTGAGCATATCCATGATGGCTGTTATGGGAAACTCTACATACACAGCAAACAAACACAATCTTAAAAAAGATATAATCATCTAGGAGTGATATAGTATGTAATATGTATGTATTTATCTGAATTTTGTAAATTATAAATCTGGATCATGCATTNTTTTTATAGTGAAAATGTGGTTTTGTTTTTAAATAAGAGGCACTCAATCTGGGAAAGAAAAACAAAGTATAAAAGGAATACTACAAATTCCAGGGACTATGTAAGAGCAATCATTGACTTTAAATCTGGTGAGCATAGGAGGAAAGACCACAAATACCACAAGTCATCAGAGGCAATGGGGCTACAGCTAACGTGATCTCTCGTATCTGTGACAGACAGCTCTCCCACCATGTTTGCNATCTGCCCAGAAATGTTTCAGCAAAGTATCCATGCATCATCTCACAATAACCCCACAAAGGATGCCATGATATTGTTCCATTTTTTTTTAAAGATGAGACCATGTGCCATAGATAAGAACTTATCCTAGCTCCCATGGCAAGTCCATTTCCCAGCCAGTGTTAGGAACTGACGAGTCATGTG
>LZPO01055522.1:0-16515 GCA_001675575.1 Neotoma lepida | reverse complement strand
CTTTCGGCAGCTGTATGTTGAGATTGCATGGATACAGCCTCTCTGTCATGTATAGAAGATGTCCTGGTCCTCTGGTTCCTCTAGTCTTCCCTCCCCTTTACCTGAAGTTCCCTGAGCCATAGGTGTAGGGGTTGTGTTGTATATACTAACAGCTGGGGCTGAGCACCTCACAGTTCTCTGCATTTTTGAAGAGAATGAGGAAAACACTCAAAAATGGAAGATCTCCCCATGCTCGTGGATTATTAGAGTTAATATTGTGAAAAAGACGGTAACGGACTTCTAAGGGATGGGGATATAAGTAGTGACAGAGAGATTTCCTTCAATGTGTAAAGCCAACATTCAGTCACTAACACCATTATTAATTTTTAAATAATGCTTCCTTAAGGCACAGATGGAGAATCCATCGTTGGAAAGAAAGGTTAAACTTCATTAACAATAATCTCAAAAGAAAATCTATTTTTCCATCTTTGTCTTCCTTTTTTCATTTTGAAATCACAAGTTATTATACTAATTGATAAAGCTAACTGTTATTTAAACAAAATTTCAATNAGAATGCTTCAATAAGAAACTCAGTTTCAATAAGAATAGAAAATAGCATACTTCACTTTTTGTTCTCTTTCTTCATATTTTGAATGGCTCTTTGGATTAAAATAGCATGGTTTTATAGCTAGAAAATGAGCCTGCCAGTGATTAGCNCTAATTCCTGGAAATACTTCGTTATCATATTGTGTCCATCATGTCTTCTTTGACTGAGCACCACNCCCCCTAAACTTTAGACCTGAACTGATACATTCAANTGATAGAAATATTAGATATGCAAATTCCTTGGGAAGGTTATTCTATATAATCATACAAGAACTCCAGGGTGTTTGATAACCATCCACCTTTGGAGGGTGCGGGGTCACTATGCATCTGTGAGTACTAGGATGAGAGGGGTCAGGATATAAAGCAGAGGCAGGAAGACGACAATGATGCAGGAGAGGAAGGGGGCTGCTTTGTAGAGTTTCACAAAGGAGATGTACTGGTGATTGGAAGCCCTTCTTTCTTTTTGCTACTTGAAAATCGGGTAAACTTCCAGGGTCTTCTAGAGGAGATGATGTCTGAATCGGGAGCTTCAATCCAACACCTGCCTCACGTTATAGGCATTTCTCTTATTATTTGTGGAAGGTTAGGACCAAGTTCTATGACCCCCTGAGGTGGTAAATGAACTCATTGTATGCATACTNGTGGACATTTCTTTGAAAAGCAAGTCAGACTTTTACCTCCTAGATATTTCTACTGGAAAAACTCGTGCTCAGGGTTTTTATCTGTCAACCTTAGTTCCACTCTCAGATTTTTAAAGTGTCATTCTGTGCACTTCAAACTCAGTGTAAGACTTCCTCTTCATAATAGAGTTCTCCTCTCAAGGACCCCACATGTCCCATACCTGTCTGTCCTTCCCTCACCTTTCCTCACCATCTGGTCAACCACCAAATGCTAAGGGTTTCTTCTTAACTTTCTTCAGCCAGTCCCTTTGTGTCTTCATTATCTCACATTCTGACAAGGACAATAACCTCCTTCCTACCTAAGCCTCAGATCTATCCCCTTGCTGCAGCCACAGTCTTCCATACGAAAATCAGCTTTGTAGTGCCACCAGCTTCTCCACACAAAATCCCATGGCTCCTTGGACAAGGTCTATTTCTTAGATAGACAGAGGAGACCCTCGGTGACTAGTCATTCTGATAACATCTTTAGGTACATTTTGTCTGATCTTTCTAATTATGTATCACATCATAGCCAATTGCACAACTTACAGTGGCCCTTGCAAACATCCCCATTTCATTCCTTTGAGAACCTTGCCCTGTTCCCTTAGAGTGCTTTGCCCTCTAGTTTACATTTAAGAGTTGAATCTTTCTTCTCCTTCTCGGGGTTTTTCCTGACCCCTCCCCTCCCTTTTAGCCCATATGAACCACATGCTGTGGTTTGTGCTGTCAGATACTTCTTATATACTATTGGTACCAATCCTAGTAGATGAAGTTACTGACTACTTCATTGTTTGCTTCTCATGACACTATAAACTGTTAAAGGACTTCATCTGTGTCATGGTCAAGTATTTGCTCTTTAATCAATTATATTGACTATTATGTGTGTATTCAGTACATGTGGAACTGGAGAAAGTTAAGTGCAAAGATAGTACTTATACTTGGAAGTAAACCAATTTTCATATTTGGCAGAATGGAAGAAAGGAAGGTAATATGCTAGGTAGTCTAACTTTGTTTTACTCACTGATACTTAAAGAGAGCTGTAAGTTACTAGTTTTTTAATACTTATGTTAATATTCCATATGAATGCTTATATGAGAGGAGGTCTCTACTTAAAAAAACCTTAAAATAGCAATTATGCAGATATCTAAGATCTAGTGCCATTTATGACACTGTCAGTGCCTGAGTTTCATCCATGTCACTGTATGTTCTCTGCAAGGATCTGCTGACATGATTGACAGCAATCTTTCTTAAGTGATAATCCACCTCTTTCAAGTTCTAAGGGNAAATCACAATTTGAAATGAGCTGGTGAGAAGATCAGAGCTGTTCTGTGGAATATACTCTGAATCACACATGGCCTGGACACTAGTAGCACTAGGACAAAGACCCATCATAGAAAGGGGCATCCCGCTGACAACTAAGCATTTGTAGCGTTCATAAGCCCCAAGGTACAAACCCATTTCTGCCATTAGGGCCATTTTATAGCAGAGGGTTTTCATAGACTGTTGTATGCTCCAAGGAATCTCTGATGCTCGAAGTTCATTAGCATGATGTCTTTCTCTCTTTCCGAGCATCGGTCTTGGGTGGTAGTGGTGGGAGTGACAGTGAGTGGGTTGTGAGTCTTCTCTCGTAATTTTAAGCAATGTGTTCTTCATTGAACAACTTCTGGCTCCTAAGTGAGTAATTAACATAATCTAAATACTCTAAAATAAAATATTATTTTGGGCTAAACAAAATGCTTATTGGGTTAAAATCTATCAGTAGGAGTGACTGATGTTTGTTAGTGTTTGAGAGGAGAGACCAGATTCTTTGCACATTAGCATTCTAATTGGTGCCAACATCAACCTACAAACTTCCAAGTCACAGGGTGTGTTATTGTTTTTATGTGAGTGAATCTGGGAAGACTGATTAGGCCTGGTCCCATTTCTCACTTGAAAAATGGGGCTCCATCTTTATCCAAATGGGTGACAGAAGTAACAAAACAGTCCTCATTCCTCTACTTGGTACTGTCCTGGCTGTTTTCATCTTACTGAGGAATTAGAAGATGACAAATTACACAAATTATTTGCCAGTCTTGAAAGCTAAGAATTCATGGAATGCTGCTACCACATGGGGGGGGGCCCTTTCTACTTTGAAAGACTCCTTCTCCACACAGGAAGCACATAGTAGTGCCATCAGTATACTGCCTCTTAAGTGACACTAGTGTCCAAGGTCTCAGATTTTGTTATTTCTGTAGACACAGTTTGCATAGACAGAAGTAGTATGTTGGTGTCTTACATCTGTCTCTTATACACATCTAGATGTGTATAAGAGACAGGGTATACTGCCTCTTAAGTGACACTAGTGTCCAAGGTCTCAGATTTTGTTATTTCTGTAGACACAGTTTGCATAGACAGAAGTAGTATGTTGGTGTCTTACATGGCCTGACATGTCAGGTCCCTGGAGAAGAGGCCTAAGGTTCCAGACATTGGTCAACCAATATAGAATTGAGTGATTTCAATGAAAACCAGAGTTTGAAGCCCATCTTTTCCACTTAGCTTTACTTCAGAGCTGATCATCTTATTTTTTCAAGTCTTAATTATATAAATTCTAAAAAGGTCTAATTTTTATATCTGTTGCACAGAATTGTGAAGAGGATTAAATTTTTTAAAAAATATATTGAGTGGTCCCAGTAAAACTTTTGACTTTAAAACTTCCATAAAATTAACCAGACATGGTGGCACATGACTGTCCTCTCAGCACTCAGAAGGCAGAGGCAGGGGGATCATGTTCAATTTATGTCAGAGAGTATTTGTTGAAGAGTAATTATATCTCTGATGGAGCAATGAGTTTTTGAATATCATACTGTGGTCCTATTTTAACAGCCTATGTATATCCCATATACATATAGACTGGGAAACCAATATCCTAGAGCAACCTTCCTGATGCTACAACCCTCTAATACAGTTCCTCAGGTTGTGGTGACCCCCAACCATAAAATTATTATCATTATTACTTCTTAACTGTAATTTTGCTACTGTTACAAATCATAATGTAAATATCTGTGATTTCCAATGGTCTTAGGTGACACNTGTAAAAGGGTCATTGGACCCCCAAAGGGGTCATGACCCACAGGTTGAGAACAACTGCAGCAATAGTGAAAACTAATAGTATGGAAGACACTAAAGGAGACACAGTTGAGCTGGAGGCTCTTTGACAACTCATCCCCATAAAATTATCTTTATTGGTCTATCTTATGATGCTTAGATGACCTCTTCTGAAAAGCTGTTTGGTTAACCTGTATGGTTATCATGAAGAAAGCCTTTTAGCAAGGGAAATTTCTGGAAAATAAATTGATTAACATCATGACTGCCTGAAGAGGCAAGGAATAACCAGGTAAACAATAGGCTGACCACAGTGCTTCAAGGGAAATTTTAAATAAGAGCTTTAGAATGTTCTAGGAGGTGAGAAGGCTAGTGTGTGAGTGAAACTTGGTCTGTGTTCAGGAAAGATCAGTTAAGGACCTACATTCTTTTCCATTCATGTTTTTGACTAAAAACTTATTTGTGTTTTGTGAAGTTCCATCAATGATTTTTCTGTGAGCACTTTTTAAAATACCTGTTTTATGTGTGCCTGGGCATTTGTATGTGAACAATATGTAGAAGCCTGCAGAATTCAGTAGTTTTTGGATTCCCTGAAACTGACGTTACCGATGGTTGTAGGCAGCCACGTGGGTGCTGGGAATCAAACTTGGGGCTTTGAAGCAGCAGCAAATGCTTTTAACCACTGAGCTATCTCCCCAGCCCTGAAACATATCTTAGTATATCTTTATGGGTCATATTATAGAGACTCTGCAGTGTGTACACTGCATAATAAAGCCAGGCTAATGAGCATTCTCATCCCTTCAAATATCAATCAGTTTTATGTGTTAGTAATTTCATACTCTTCTGGTCTTCTTGAAATACATCAAATGGCTTTAACCAAAAGTTACTATACTGTGCTTCAAAAAGCTAAAGTAATTCCTCCACTCTGCATTTTGGTGACCCTTATAAACTTTCCATTCCTAGGCCCCTGCCCTCCTCAGTCCCTAAGGAAGAGACTGTTTTGTAAGACTTACATTCTTGTCTTCAGCAATGAGGGAGAAGTAGAATTTGTATTCCTGCTTCTGGTGTATGTTGATGCAAATGACAAAATTTCATTCTTGGTGGAGCAGAAATGTATTCTACTGGGTAAATATAGCACATTTTTCTTCCTGTGTTCCTCCATTGAAGGACATCTGCAATGATGTCATATTTTGGCTAAATGAGTACATTTTTCATGGAAGTCTAAGTGGCTTTTTAGTACACTGACTTAATCTCCTTTGTATATATATAGACACAGTAGTAAAATTTGGACTTATAGAGTGTTTGTTTGTTTGTTTGTTTGTTTCAGGCTGCTTGAAGAATCTCAATACTGTTTTCAATAATAGCTGTACTAATTTATAGCCCCACCAACTGTGAATAAGATTTTCTTGGGCCGGAGACATGACTCACTGGTTAAGAGTACTCACTGCTCTATCAGAGGACCAGAATTCAGATCTCAGTACTCATAGCAGTGTGGGTGGTTTATTAATGCCTTTAACTCCAGCTCCAAAGGATTTGATATCCCCTTCTGGCCTCCATGGGCATGTGCACACACATACACACACACGTGCGTGCACACACACACACACACACACACACACATTCTCACACTGCAATTAAAAAATTTAAAAGAATTTTTTTTACTCTGCATCCTCACCAATTTGGGGTTTTTGAGGATAACATTCTAACTGGGATAAAAGGGTATCTCATTGTGGTTTTGATTTGGATTTCCTAATGATAAAGACATGGAACATTTTCCAGTTGCATTTCTACACCATCTTTTGAGATCTGTCTATGTAGTTCTTTGATCCTCCTTTAATTCAATTGTCTGGTATGGGATGTTCAGCTTTTAAAGTTGTAGATTATAGATACCAGCCCCTTGTCAAATGAGTCAAGTATTTTCNTAATATTTCACTTCTGTGGTGGTTTGAAAGAAAATGGCCTCCAAAGGGAGTGGCATTATTAGGAGGTATGGCCTTGTTGGAGGAAGTATGTCACTGTGGGGGTGGGCTCTGAGGTCTCTTTTGCTCAAGCTTCCCTCAGTGTGACTGATAGTTGACTTCCTCTTGCCTGCAAGAAGTAGGACTCTTAGCTACCAGCACCATGTCTGCCTGCATGCTGTCATGCTCCCATCCTGATGCTGATGAATCAAACTTCTGAAACTGTAAGCGAGCCACCCCAATTAAATATTTTCTTTATAAGAGTTGCCATGGTTATGGTGTGTCTTCACATCAATAAAAACCCTAAGACAACTGTCTCTCTTCTGTTGTTCTCCTTACCATTCAGGAGCTTCTGTGCTTGATATAATCCCATTTTTCTATGCCCACTTTTGTTGTCTGTGCTCTGGGGTCCTGTCTGAGAAAATGTCCTGAAGCATTACCCTTGGGCTTCCCTATGATGATTTCAGAGTTTCGAGTTTAACCATTATGTCTTAGATTCATTTTAATTTGGTTTTGTATGTAATCAGAGGTAGATATCAAATTTCCCTCTCTTATATGTATATAGGTATAAATTTGCCACAACCATTTATTAGAGTCCATGTTCTTTCCATACTTTTTATGAAAATTTTTATTTGAGAATTTCATGCACGTATATAATGTGTTTTAATCAAATCCACCCCTCATCCCACTTCCTCCAATTCCTTCCCTATGTCCCTCACTACATTTTCTTCCCTACTTCATATGTTCTTTTTTTTTTAACCCACTGAATCCAATTAGTCTACCTGTATGTACACAAGTATAGGGCCATCTGGAGCATAGGGGGCTGCATCTCTGAAAACAAAAACTATCTCTTCCTTGGGTGCAACCATCAATTAGCAATAGTTGCTCACCTAGGGGTGGGGCTCCATAAGGCCCTCCCCCATCCATATTGGGAATTTTGATGTCTTGCCCTTGTACAAGTCTTATGCATACTGTCAAAGTCTTTGTAAGTTCACATGTGCAATGGCCCTGTCATGTCTGGCAAATGTTATTTCATTGCAAATATCCACTGTTCTTCANACCTGTGTAAGAAATCAGTTACTAGTGTAAATATGGATTGATGTTTTTGTCTTCAGTTCTGTTTAATTGTTTTATGTATCTGTTTTTCTGCCAGTACTGTGCTGGGTTTGTAACTGTACCTTTGTACTGTTTTAAAGTCGGAAATTCTGTGGCTTCCAGCCCTGCTTTTATTGTTTGGATGGTTGCTCAGAATTGTTTGGCTATTCTGAGTCTACTGTGTTGACATATGTGTTTTCAGATTACCTTTTCTGTGTGGGTGAAGAAATTCATTGATATTTTCATGGGAATAACTTTGAATATATATGTGTGTGTACATATATATATATATATACATATATATATATACATATGTGTGTGTGGACGTATGTTTTGCTTTGAGTAATATGGTCATCTTAGCAGTTTATTTCTGATTCTTGAGTATATCTTCCCATATTTTTGTCAGCTCCACCTAATCTTATATTGACCTCAGGGTTCTGTGTAAGCAGAAAGTTAACATTGAAGCAGCCTTTCAGCTGCTGACTTAATGTTGAAGACATACTGTGTGTGTGTGTGTGTGTGTGTGTGTGTGTGTGTGTGTGTGTGTGTGTAAAACATGCCTTTGCTCTGTTTAAGGAAATATATATTGAGCTGGCAGCTGGTTTCTACACTGCCTGAACAGTGATTTCTACAGTCATGCACAGCAAAGAAGACACACTATCATGAAGCAAGCAAATAACATCAACAATGAGTATGAGGAAGAATATGATGTCCAAAGTTGTCACATAGCATTATTTTAAATTTATAGCTTTCAACAAAAATATTGGTCATACAAAGAGATAGGAAAGTATGGCCCACTTTATTGTAGCATATCTGTCCTACCATTTCTACAGCTCATGTTATGGTACCTATCTGTGAACCCAGCCTTCAACTGGTCAGCTGAAAGATTGTGAGTTCGAAGATTAGATACTTCATAAAACCCTGTCTCACCTCCCTACCCTCTCTCCAAAAAGAAACATGATTCATCCATGGGTAAAGAGTGGAGAGGTCAGGGAGGCAGACAGAAACTGTGTTTGAAAATATTCAGTTGTTGAACATATTAAACCAATACTCTAACTCAACTAGTTCAAACATATTAAGAAGAAATGACCCACATCTAAAGTGGTAGAAAAAGGAATGAAAGCAGTGGTTCACTGAAGCAAGAGCTCCATTAGTGGGACTAAATTATGTAAAAATTCTAGGATTGAAAAGTATGATAAATGAGATGAAAATTTCTCTAGCAAATTCAACAGCTGATTTGATATTAAACAAAGAATGAATTAGACAAGAGGTCNATTGAGATTACACAATCNGAAGAATAAGAGATGAATAATAAAGAGCATAAGTAAAGTGTCTGAAGACAGTACATGGACCAGCATCATATGAACCAACAAACAGATGATTGGAAAGTAGCTGCTATGGTTTGAATGTGGTTTGTCCCTATTGGAGAAAATAAATAATCCATAGTATTTAGAGGTAGAACTCTTGTGATTGAATTCTGATGTATATATAGGAAGAAAAAGAAGACTCAGAGGACACACACATCCTCTTTGGATACCCTGTACCAGCCCAGAATTCTGCCTAAAATTATTACCAGGCATATCACCTTGTCTTAGGATTTCTATTGCTGTGAAGGGACACCATGACCACAGCAACTCTTATAAAGGAAAACATTCAATTGGGGTGGCTAACTTATAGTTCAGAGGTTCAGTCCATTACTATCATGGTGGGACATGGCAGCATGCAGGTAGACATGGTGCTAGAGAAGTAGCTGAGAGTCCTACTCTTGCAGGCAACAGGAAATGGTCTCTGACACTGGGTGGAATCTTGAGCATAGAAAACCCACCCCCACAGTGACACTCTTCCTCCAACAAGGGCAAACCTCCTAATAGTGCCACTCCTTATGAACTTATGGGGGCAAAAAACATTCAAACTACCACACAGCTCAATCTTAGAACAGAGCTACAAGCCAAAGTAAGTATTGAAACAAACAAACAAATCAGAAAATCTTAGACTGTGGTCTTACTGTCAACAACAGAAAAGACAGACTAATACATTGGCAAAAACAAAGCTGAGAGATGCTGCTAGCCACCACCAGGAGAAGCAAAATGTAAAGGTATCNGTAAGCCCCAAGCCATGTGGCAAAGTATAGATTTATAGAAATGGGTTAATTTAAGATGTAAGAGCTAGCTAATGGGAAGCCTGAGCTATTGGGCCATAAGTTTGTAAATAATATAAGCCTCTGTGTGTTTACTTGGGTCTGAGTGGCCACAGGAGCCCCAGCGGGACACAAAAAAAACTTTTTCTTACAAATGGCGCCCAACGTGGGGCAAGACTTTTCACATAAACTTAAAAAAACTTTTAAAAAAATTCTAAAATTAAGCTAAGAACAGCTTTCTACTTCGTGTCTCATGTGGGCTGAGATATAAAGAGGCCAGGGTACAGAGATGCTGTGGCATGTGGGCTTGAGTTACATTATGGTGGGTTCGCAGTGTACGGGCTTGAGCTTAGCAGCATGGCAGATTCCTGCTGTGGTACACAGTGGCATCTGCAAGCTGCACAACACATTGCACGGTGGATTTAACTTTCACTCATACAGACAAAAAGGGTTTATGGGCCAGCTGCATGCTATCCTGATGGCAGCATGGACCCCAGAGTTGGCAGGTAAAGGTGACTTTCATGGGTACCCCAGCCACGTTGAAAAGCTGAGGTGGGCAGAGTCAGCAGCCAAGGCTGCTTGTCCTAGCCACGCAGTTTAGCAGTTTAAAATCTTTCCTGGCTAGAAAAGGATTATAGATTCAGAATAAGACAGATTCAGGTTGAATAAACCTCTAAATGTTTTACATTGTGTGCAAAAATGTACATAGGCTCGAAAGAGAATATATATATATATATATATATACATATATATACATATATATACATATATATGTATATATATATAGTTTTATAGTTATATAGTTATATAAAAATAGTTTTAAAAAATAAAATCTTTAAAAAGACAGTTAAAAGTAATATAGTAAGTCATATAACAAAGGATATTACACAGAGAATCTAGATTGTGTTGTCTTTGGGATTTTTAATTGCAGAGAGACATTTGATTATAAAAGCTTCTGATTTAAATCAATATGTACATTTGAAAGGGATCTCAATTTCAAAACTTATGTCTAAGGATACTTTTCTTTGGAAAGGAAGCTCTACTTTTGCTTCCACAGGAAGTAAGAGGCTATAGATTTGTTCCAGCTTAAGATGGATCAGATTTGATCAAGCCAGACCTCCTGAACCTTAACAGATGGTACCTATCAACAAAGGTTATAGCTGGTCTTCCCAGGACTTGACTATTATCTCAAATTTTCTCAAGACCACCATAAGACTACTAGTGAATACAACACCCCCCCATCAGCAAGAAGTAGCCTAAAAAACTATGCCCACATTCCCAAAAAAATAGACTATGGATGTTTGTCTTTGTTTAGATTGTTGGTTGCAAATTGTTATTGATTATAGTCAATTTCTTTCTGAAAGAAGAAAGGGGGATATGATATGGAAATATAGGATATAGATATGATAGGATAAAAGGGTGGATTGTTGAACCTACTTTTAAAAGGCAACTTGTTTAAAATGTTTTAAATTGGTATAGATTTTAGTTTATTGATACAAATTTAAAGTTAATTTTGTTATACTGTATATATATTTCTACCCTTGTTTAAGGTATTATGTTTGTTTAACTCATTTAAATTGTAATGGATAATTAAGAAATACAGTTTAATAATTAGTCTTCCATGATAGTCAAACTTATAGTCATGTTAGTTAAGTTTTCTAGGTATACATAGATATATTTATATTAAGGAGGTAATCTTCAAACACTTCAAAGACCTACAGAATATGGCATTTAAAATGTTTGAAAAACTTTCTGGACAGTGAGACACATCTGCTCCTAGCAGCACCGATTTACTTCAAAGAGAAAGATGGTCGCCAAAGACACTCCATATGGAGTTTATCTTCTTGACAAAAATAGCCATTTGGGCAAGAAACTGTTCTTGCCTGAACTGCTTGAGAAAATGTTATATCGACTGGACATGCAGGACTCATGAAAAGGTGACCACTGAACTTTACAAGACGAGATGGTCCTTCAGGTTACTGCTTCNCAGAGGAAACTGCCAGACATTGTACAGGACACAGAGAAAAATGGCTGAAAATCTCTGGGCCTATAGGCTAAAAATGGATACCGCAATGATACAGAGAAACTTTGGGTGACTGTCTCTGTCATTCTAGATTTTTGGAAGTTGCTTACAATGCTCTTCCNGTTTACTTAGATAGTATTATATCCTTCTGAGGTCTTTGATGTAGTTAAAGACTAGATAGTTATAGTTTTCCTTAATTATGATAAAATCTTCCTTTTAAATAGAAAGTATAGGGGAAATGATGGGGATGCCTTTCTGTATGCTGTGAATGTGTGTTGCTCTAATTGGTTAATAAATAAATCTGTTGGCCAATGGTGAGGCAGAGGTTCACCATTGGATAAGGTTAGACAGGACATTCTAACTAGAGAGAGAGGAAGTAAAAAACAAAGCTGAGCAGATGCTGCTAGCCACCACCAGGAGAAGCAAAATATAAAGGTATTGGTAAGCCATGAGCCATGTGGCAAAGTATAGATTTATAGAAATGGGTNAATTTAAGATGTAAGAGCTAGCTAATGGGAAGCCTGAGCCATTAGGCTAAAAGTTTGTAAACAATTAAGCCTCTGTATGTTTACTTGGGTCTGAGTGGCCATGGGAGCACCAGCGGGACACAAAAAAAACTTTTTCTTACAACTAACAGACTAACTTCTCCCAAATTACATAAAAAATGATCAGTCTATACATCCAAATAGCTGAAGAGACTCCAACAGGATAAGTCCTGAGATCCACATACCTAACTGATCCACATCATGATTAATCTTTAGAAAGACAGAAGTAAAAAGAATCTTAGACACAGGATAGGATGCTCCAGGGAGGTGACTTAGCACTTGTGAAAGCCTGGTAATGTGAGTTCCTTCCCTGAAACTCATATAAGATGGAAGAGAAGAATCAATTCCACAAAGGTATCCACTGGTCTCCCCAGGTAGGCTGTGACATGTACATGTGCTACCGCTACACAGTACATACTACACACACACACACACACACACACACACACACACACACACACACACTAAATTGAAAAAGTAGATGCTGGGAAATGGCTCAGCAGTTAAGAGCATTTATTGTTCTTGTAGAGGACTCACATTCTGTTCTTAGCACTCACATTGAACAGCTCATAATGGCTTGTAACTCCAGGTCCAGGGAATCCAATGGCCTCTTCTGGCTTCCATGGTCACCTGCATGCATGTGGTGCATAGACACATAAGCAGGTACACACACATACATATAAATTTAAAAACAAATAGTTAACAACAACAGAGAAACAACTCATTATCTCTGGGAAATACTCCATAGGATTAGCACTAGATTCCTTGGTAGAACTAAGAATTCTATATCCAGAAAAACTGCTTCACAATTGAAAGGAAATAAGGAGATTCCAGAATAAAACCNGGCAGAATCCATCACTTGCTAAAAAAAAGACTCTGTTGTTTTTTTCTTTCTCCTACAAAAGTGTGGGTAGAACAATGCATATAAAAGCTCCTACTGTGTGCTCTTCATATATGGGTCCTGTAATAATTCCATAGGAAATAGTTTATAAATATGTAAATGAATTTCTAAATGGTCTTGTTAAATAAAACACGGAAGCAGAGATAGGCGTGAAAGTCTGATAGAGATCAGAGGAATTAGGAACAGTTACCAGCCTCACCTTACACTGCCACCACCGCTTCCAAAAGGTGTCTGACTTCCTTATACCTCCACCTCCACGTCTATATCCCTTTCTGTTCTGTTCTCCTATTGGCTCTTTCAGCCTAGCTANATCACTTCCTTCTATTACCCATCTCTGTTACTTCCTGCCTGTCTGTATAGACCTCCAGAATTCTATGGTTGATGCTGGGATTAAAGGCATGTGTCTCCACACTTGACTGTTCCTATTGTGACCTGGAACTCGCAGGGATCCAGACAGACCCTGCTTGCTAAGTGATAGGATTAAGGGCATGTGCTAATTTTGCAAGGCTAACAGCTGAATTTGTTTCTCTGATCCCCAGATAAATTTTATTGGGGGACATAGATAAAATACCACCACATAAATAGGAAATAGAAACTTGGAGGACTTACATGATTCATTTAGGGTCCTACTTCCAAGTCTGAGGAATTCTTGTATATTAAGCATTCAGGTTAGTTCATTTGGCCATTCATAGATTGGATGATTTCAGTTTTGTGTGAACTTTTTGAGTTCTTTATGTATTCTAGATATTAATTCCTATCATATGTGTAATTGGCACCATTAGGGATTGTGATTCTTGCTTGTATTTTCATTTGACAAGGCCAAGTAAATTATGTCTTAATACTTCCTGGTTCTCATGACTGCACATTTTTCATAATGTGTAAGCCATTTGTATTTCTTTTCTGTGAAAAACTTTCCCATATGCTTTCTCCATATTTGTAATATTAAATCTGTTAGTTTTGCTTTGAATATGCTTGCCCAGGTTTTTCTAACTGTATTTTCTCTTTTTAAACATTCATTTCATTTTTATTATGTTTATATGTATGTAGGGCCTTGAGGGTCTGTGCACATGTGTGGAAGTGCTCAGGGGGACCAGAAGAAGGTGTCAGGTCTTCTGGAACCTGAGTCTCAGGAGGGTGAGAAGCCATTGTGTGTGCTGGGAACAAAACTCTGGTTCTTTACAAAAGCAATACTCACCCTTACCCACTGAAGGATCACTCCATCCCCTGCTTTTGGTTTTTGTTTTTGTTTTATATTTTCTCATAGCATTTTCAGAATACAGGCTAAATTGATCATGATGTTCCTATGACTTAAATAACTGTATTTTCTAAATCCATTTAAATTTTTAATTGAAATCATCAACCTGTTTAGAATTCACATTGATATAGGGCATAAGTATCTAACTTTTATTTGTTATGGTTAATAACTATTTCTCTTCATTTATTGAATAATCTTTTCTAGGGCTGATATACTGTAAGAAGATGTGGGGTGTTTTTTAAGCCTCGAGGAAGAGGAATTTTAAGAACACACCTCAGCAAACCCTAAAATTCAAAGAAGTAGGTCTCTCTAAAGGTTTAATATTTTATTTAATATACTAGAAATAGAATTTTGCTTATCAGCATTCCAGGTTGCTTACAAAACTCTAGCCCTTCCAGTCTTTATCTGTTTAGGGTGTTAACTCTTTGTATCCCTGGGTATCCTTCAAACTACATTGCTGGCAGTATTCCTTGCCTTTGAATACAAACAACGTAAGTTCTATTGTTTATCCCCTTCACAAGTGGGATGCTAGTCACATGCTTCATGTTGTGTTGGATACTGAAGACTCAATGGTAAAGAGGGCACAGTTCNATCTACCNTCCTTAGATGCATAAACTGATAGAGTGATAGAGGGTTTTCTACTTTTAGCTATTTTTTTAATGTTAGATCAGGCATATGAGCTGCAGATGTGTGTATGAATGTGTATGAAGTGCTTAAAACAAAATACACATATTTCACAGAGTGCATAACTAATAAACATGTAGCATGATGAATGTTGTTGCCCCTCAAGTTTTCCTCAGACCCTGGAGTGTTTATGTGAGCACAAGCCTAACAGTGATTATTATGTGTCCAGATTTTTTATGTTTTGCTTATAAACCATGGTCACCAGTTCTCTGTGCTTCTCAATCATTGTAACTACTGATATAGTTTAAGACTCTTTATTTTTGGAGTGACAATTGGGAAGGTGAACAGGAAGAGGAAAGGATGTAAGTGAAATCAAGAATCCCTCCCACTCTACAGACATAAAATATACATATATTAACTAATGGCCATGAGAAGCTCCTCATGGTCCTGTGCTTCAGATAATATCAGGAGGCAATTTTGTAATTTTCAGTCCTGTTTTCCTGGCCTGTGGTTTTCTTTCTGCAAACCCTCATTACATGATAGCAGCTATGTAACTACTAAAAACAATGAGAGTCTTACCTGGTTGTTTAGTGCCTCCACTGGAGATACAAGCACCTCTTGTCAATATCTCTAGGACATGTCCCTTTAAAGATTCTCACTGGTCTAATAGTAGCCCCACAGACAATCCAAAACCAATCACCTTGGCTTGGGAAGAAAGATGTTGCCAGCAGGGACTCTGTGTCCTGTGCTGTGGACACAGGCTGAGTGAGGAGGAAGAGGATGGACACCGTTTCTGTTGCCAATTCTGTTCCCAGAAACTGGAAGATGTTTCAGCCACAGCAGATGTTCTAGGGATTGAGCTGTGATGGGGAGTCTCACTTCCCAATCCCTCAAATACAGAGTACTGTTTCAGCTCAAAATAAGCAGAGCTCTCCCAGAGAGGAGCTTCAGAAAG
Organism: Neotoma lepida; assembly: GCA_001675575.1. NCBI lineage: Eukaryota > Metazoa > Chordata > Mammalia > Rodentia > Cricetidae > Neotoma > Neotoma lepida. Next base: position 697 of record LZPO01055522.1, on the reverse strand, counting down.
AGTCTTTTTCTACATGTTTTCTCGTTGTTGAGAGAAGTTCCTTCCCCTTCCTCAGTAGCTACTAACATGGTAAAACTTGAAATATTATTTCCTTGTATTTTGTTTTGCCATCTGCCATTGACTGTCACATTTCACAAGTTAAGAAGCATGTTATTCCTTTGTTTATTTTGTCAGTCTTTGGTATTCTCTGGAGAGGAATTACATCTCTATTTCAGTGGGGTAGATTTAATCTGTTTGTCTCATCTCTAGACTTACCTAACTTCTTGTGGTTCACAGTCAAAAGGTTTTTCTCTTTTCCTCAGTTGGTGAATAAAGCGGATTCATTCCAGATTCTGAAAAATACATATTTCTGGGTGCAGTGGGTTGAAAGCTGGAAATCACAGATGCTTGAGTTTAGCATGTAGAAGAATTGGATTCATTATAGAATCCAATTGCTCTGAAAAATGTACATTACTCCAGTAATTTTAGGTTGTTTGTCAATATAAGTATTTGTGGTACCTATGACCTCATACATTTGACCTTTCTGTGGTCCCTGTCACTATCTGTAGANAGCACATTAATTCCCTCACACATCAAACAATCATAGCCTTATAATGGGAGCTAAATTGTACATGTGCACACATTGTGCATCCAAAGTTGAGCTTGAGGCAAATCCTTAGACTATTNGTATTCAAGTAATTAGCCTGATTTGCTGTCT
>LZPO01055521.1:61173-73743 GCA_001675575.1 Neotoma lepida | reverse complement strand
TGACTTCCCAAAGGAGGCCTTACCCTCTCTGAGGAGTGGATGGGGGAAATGGGATGGGGGAGGCAGCAGGAGGAGAAGGAGAGGGAGAGGAAACTGGGATTGGTATGTAAAATGACAAAAAAAACCATTTTAAAATAAATAAATAAAATAAAAAATAAATAAAAAGTTTAGAAGCTATAATATCATAAAGTTTATGTTAATTCTATAAATTCAGTTTCATTTCTGTAATCCAACCACTGTATCTACAATAATAAGAAATATAAATGGTCACAGGTATCATTTTCTTAATGTGATCTTTTGGGGTCATATTGAGGAAGCCCACTTTGACCTAGAAAAAAATTGCTTTATTCACAACTTCAAACATGCCAAGTTACTGCAATCCTAATCAAAATCCCACAACTCAGGAGGTCATGGGCTCTAGGATAAAGCCTGCTGTTGTTATTTTGCTAAATGGTCATGTTGTCAAATTGCCATCTAAATATTTGTGCTTATATCAATGGACCTGGACTGCTCTCTACCTTGGTCAGAGAATCTTATTTTTTGCAGTGGACAGCAGGCAGTGCAGAGATTAACAATTGGTCAAAGTGTTTAAAGACAGAGTACTCAGCCCTAAACGAGACATCTTTGTCAATGGCCTCCCTCCAAGACTCAAAGAACATTTCAGAAGGGAAGGTGGAAAGAATTTCATAGTGAAAGTATGAGAAGGAGGACTGTGAAATGCTGTCTACTGGACACAGGGCATGTCTATTTTCCAGGACACTGGACTCTGTTGCATAGGGTAAGTGTGACGTGGAGGACTTAACAAAACTACAGGAGTAGACAAATGAACAACAGAGGAATTTATCATTGCGGGGGCTGAGACAAGTTATGAGAGACTGTCTGGTGGCTTCAAACTCCAGGATTTGCCTACATCTTGAAACTAGTGCTGAGTCCCACAACTTAGCAAAGACAGGAGTCAAGTCAATTTATTTATATTTCAAAGGAAATGAAAACTTTTATTGATATCTAGATTTCCAATAAGTTCCCACTGAATTTGTCTTCTAGAAATTATGAATATTATCACTTCCTTCCTTTTAATTGACTGTCTTGGTTTGCTTTTTATTACTGTAACAAACACCATTTCTAAAAGAAACCTGGGGAGGAATGGGTTTATTTGGTTTATACTTTTATATCACAGTGCACCATCAAGGGAAGCTAAGGCAGGAATCTGGAGGTAGGAACTGGAGCAGAGAGGTCTTGGAAAATTGCTGCTTACTGGTTTGTTCCTCATAGCTCACTCCATGTGCTTTCTTATATACATAGGATCACCTGCACAGATTTATGCTTGAAGTAATTGCAACTTGGTATCTTCACTGTATTGATGGTACAAGAAATGAACAAAACAAAACACTGTATGGGGCTCAATGTGTGTGAGTATGTGCGTCACACACAAGTACATCAGTGGGCTGCATCAGTGGTGTTAATATCCTGGTTATGTTATTGGTCTGTACGATATTGTATTTGAAGGAAATTGGGTGTTATTAGTATCTCTCTATATTTTTTCTTGTAACTATATGAGAACTGACAGTTATCTCAAGATGGAAAATCATTAGTAAAGTCACTGCCTGGTATACTTCTCCCTCAGCAATACAAGTTGACCCAAATTGTCTAAATAGACACTCATTTCCTTTTCCTGCTCTGTCTTCACACAGTTGTCATTTAGAGTACAATGAGGGCTGAGATTTAGATTTGACCTTAAGATATAAGGAGTTCTTTANCCTTAGTCAAGCCATCTAACTCACTATTCCTGACATAATGAGATACAAAAGGTATTTGTTTGCTTGCTTATCTGTCTGTCTGTCTATCTATCTATCTATCTATCTATCTATCTATCTATCTATCTATCATCTATCTACGTATACAACATTCTCTGTGTGTTTATTCTTGTGGTTTAAATGAGAATGACCCCCATAGGTTCATATGTTTGAATGACTTGTTCCCAGTTGATGTACTATTTAGGAAGGATTAAGAGATGTGGCCTTGCTGGAGGGATGTGACCCTGATAGTGGGCTTTGAGGTTTCAAAAGCCCATGCCAGACATACCCAGCATCTCTCTCTTTCTCTGCCTGTGGATCAGGATATAAAGCTCTCCACTACTGCTCCAGTTCTGTGTCTGTCTGCTCCNTACCATGATAATAGTGGCCTAACCCACTGAAACTGTAAACAAGCCCCCAGTTAAAATGCTTTCTGTTATGAATTGCCTTGGCCATGGTGTCTCTTCAGAGCAACAGAACAGTCACTAAGGTAATGCCCAGGGAAAATGTGAAGACAGNTACCTCTGGTCTGGAGCAGAGTGCTTATAGTCTTGTGTCCTCTTATTAGTGAATCTTCTCAATAGGTTGCCCTTGTTTGCTTTCTGGTGCTGCAGCAGAATACTCTGATGAAAACAACAAGGAGAAAGGGTTTATTTTAGCTCACATTTCAGTGTACACTCTATCTTGGTGGGAAAGTGGAGGCAGCAGGAGCTTGAAGCACCTAGTGGCATTGTGTTGGTGTCAGAAGGGAGCAATGTGTACATGCATGCTGCTCAGCTCCTTTCCTCATTTTCATTCTGTTCAGGGCCCCACCCATGAGATGGTGCTGCTGACGTTCAGTGTGAATCTGCCAACCTCAATTAACCCACTAAGAAGATCCCTCACAGGCATGCTCAGAGACCCATCTCTTATGTGATTATAGATTTCCTCAAGTTGAAAATGAACACTGTCATAAGCCATATGTTTCTCAGTCCAATGTTAAATATAGTTATCAGTAAAATAATATTTTCTTTAAGTTTTGGAGTTTCTGCCACTGCCTTTGAATTGACATTGAGATAGTGTCAAAAAGACATTAGGTAGGGCTAGCAAGATGACTCAATGGGTGCTTGTCATCAAGCCTGATGACCTGAGTTTGATCCTGAAACCTACATGGTAGAAAGAGATAAATAGCTCCGATAAGTTGTCCTCTGACCTCCACACACACAAACTATGCTATGAATGTGCGTACACATGCACACACACATACACACACACACACACACACATACACACACACACACACTAAATAAATGAATAAATAAATGTAATAAAATATTTAAAAAAAATAAAGCACATAAATCATTTTACAGATTGGCTCTACAGGGTTTCTATGAACTCCAGAAATACCCTTTGTACAAATCTCTTTGTATTTTTCTTGAAAATGCTGTACTTATACACAATTGCCACCATCATCCTGGTTTCTGTGAAGCTGGCTCTTGTAATTTTTGATTCTCTTGTAAGGAGTGAACATATGGACAGGNACCACTTCTCACAAGAGGAGTTACTCTCGTCTTTGTCACTCATGACAGAAACAAAGAATTTTCCTTACTATCCTCTATCTCTATTGGTGATTTTTACATTCTTCAGAGCTGTGGCAGCAAGGCTCTGACTTAAGGCATCCATTGTTTACAGAAGCCATCAGAAAATCATTGGCATCACCCATGTTACCCTAGAACACACTCTCCTAGTTCTGAGAGTGAGATGAGCAAGATGGAAGACAAGATTTTTTCTAAAATCCGGTCTCAAGGATGCTGGAGTACTGAAGCAATTGCTTACTGGGTCAAGTTTACATAGGTCTGTGTTTCTTCAGAAAATACAGATGTAGCCAGTTTCTTTAGGTTGTAACTGGTAAAAACAAGTGCCAGTGATGGAAGAGGAAAGTCGGTGGTAGTTGTTGCTCTGTCATTTAGGATGTGATCAGCAAAAGAGGAAAGAGGACTATGTAGAACAGTTATAATGTCCTTGTCCTTCCATCTACCAAGAGTTTCCCAGAAAGGAGAATCTACAAGTAGTATCTAGGTTAAGGACATAGATAGTGGGAGAGCACTGAGATAATCTTATCTTACCTGTCCTACCTAGTTATTTTCCAGATTGCTTAAGTGTTGCATTTATATTCTCACTTTACAAACCATGTACTTGTCCCTCAGTGAGTGGTCTGTGGGCTGGCTAGGACGTTAGAATCTTTCATGGCAATACTCAAACAATGTCTATTTTGAGATGCTACCCTATGAACCAACATGAACTTAGTTGAGGAAAGAGATTAAGTTTACATAAGTTGTAAAACTCTGTAGTTGGTATTGACATNNAGATGAGGTGATAACATGATAGCCTCACAGAGTTCCATATTCAATAGGGCTGAAAATCTACCAGCTGAGACTAAGGGGTTTAACTGGGACATGGTATTGGACCAAGTTTAAGGCAGCATNTCTATTTTTCCTAGATTCCTTTGATTTAAATCCTATATTTTCCCAAATATCCCACAATAAGAATCACATACTCCTAATATCTTAATTTAATTTTTATTGCAATTTCTGTTTTCAAGCTCCAATGATGNTTTGGTTTTGTTTTCATATCATATGACCAGACACTGTCATAGGTGACTAAAACATCCCACTTGTTAGCATCAAAAGATTTGCCTTACTAGCTTTCATAGTGCCAGGGGNCTCCATATAGGCTATTGAGGGTAGGGAGAGAAAAGACATTAATGGTCTCAGCCAGTGTTGGGCCTTGCAGACACTACTGACCAGGCAAGATGTCACCAGTGTTGTAACAATAGGGCAACTGTTACAGGATAACAAACTGTTTTCTGGTTTGATTTGAGGCTTTTCCACGGGGAGGAATTTCACAAGACTTATCTTCACAGGTCTTCCTGGCTTTCTCCTTGTCTAGCTCAGTACATTGAATTCTCCCTACAGAATTCCATCTGTAATTCTAAATATTTGCATGAAGGCCATTAAGTCAAAAAATAATAACTATAATTTCTCTTTATGTAGAACTATGTGATCAATTCCCACATTAGTGTTTTTTAAATTATTCTACCATTTGTAGTGAGAAGAGTTGGTAATAAAATCCACATTTTAACACTTTTGAAGTTGTATAAACATGTTCTGGCAAGAGAGATTACACAATCCCACTTTCCACATACCAGAGGGAAGTCCACTTGCTTTTGTCTGAAAAAAAATCCTGTATCTTAGAAATATATAAATGTGTAGTGTGTAGTCTAGCGGTCATCCCACTAAATTTTTCCTTCGTTTATCCATATGTATATAAAAAGCCCAAGTATGACTTGTTTCTTTCCTTCTCTTGGTTCTAATCTTGTGTATTGAAAGCAACTTCTTGTTCTTTTTCCTTTCAGTTATGATCTGGAGGTAACCTACCATGTAGTCCAGCAACCTCTCCATGTGACCTTCACAGCCATATGCTTTGGTCAGATGCAACTTTGCAAAGGTTTTCCTTTATTCAGAACTTGTCTTCTGCTACGATTTGGATAAATCGAGACTTGCTTCCCACCAGTAGAAACTCCTCTCTACCGTACCTTCCCTGGAGCAGATGGAGATGCCTCTGTACCTCCAGTTTCCATTTCAGTTCCCTTTCTAACGGTCCCATCTCCTCTTTGCAGATCTCTGCAGAGCTTTATAAAGTTCAACCTGCTTCCTCAATTAGATCCCACATCTTGTCTACATTATAATCTAAAGTTCTTCTTAGAGAAGAGCGTCATCTTTCTTTTTCTATTTTTACCCAAAAAACATAACATTTTTTCTTTTGTAATTTAGTTAATATCACTCCTTGTACTCTCTGCCTCTGTCTTTGTCTGTCTCTCTGTCTGTCTGTCTCTGTGTGTGTGTGTGTGTGTGTGTCTGTGTGTGTGTCTGTGTCTGTGTATGTCTGTGTGTGTGTATGTCTGTGTGTGTACATGAATGTTAGTATGTGTATGTTCAGGTCAGTGTGGAGACCAGAAGTCAACCACAAGCATCATCCCTCAAGTGTAATCTATTTTGTTTTGTGAGGCAGGATATCTCACTGACCTGCTCACTGACTGCTAAACTGGCTAGTGAACACCTGCTACCATGCCTGGATTGTTACATGGGTTCGAGAGATCAAATTCAGGTCCTCATGATTGCATGGAAAGCACTTAGCTGACTGAACCATCATCTCTCCAGCCCCTTCTTGTATCCTGATACTCCTTTACAAAGCCCCATTTGCATTTCTCTCTCCATGTGCTGTAGAATGTATTCTCACTGCCTCAATGCACAAGACCCAGATCCCCCCATTTTCCCTACCTCTCTCTCTTTATATTATCTCCACCACCAATGCTTTTCTCTCTCCATGAGAACTTTGGAAAGTAAAGCAGTTGCTCTTTAGTGGCCCACTTCACATGATACAGTGTTTCCTAAGGTCTAAAGTTGGTACAAATATAGTATCCTTTCTGTCACATTTATGGGTCAAACAAATCACAAGAATAGCCCAGGATTAAGTATATGGAAAAGAGGTGGTGCTTTTGATGACAGAAAATTTTAACTCCCTCATCTTTAGATTATTGTGCACACACAGTTTAATCTTTCCTCTGAAATGGGTAGCCATTTTACCTAGCAAGAAAATTGCATGATGCATTTCAAATTTGAAAAAATGCATAAAGAAAAGTAGATGTTAGTTATAAATTCAGGAGTGATCCTGTTACTAAGTGGGCAAGCTCAGTGAGCATAAACCTGTGAGAATCCAGGAACTGCTGAGTCTCAGAGAACAGGGCCTGAAATTCTGCAACTGAGAAATGCACATCGCATCCAGTGTTCTGCACAAGATACATCAATAATTTCAGAGCTTTAGACTTGACTCTTTCATCTCCTAGCTCACTCAGTTTATTCTAAAAACTATGAGCTATACTTTTGACCCCAGCTAGTCACCTTAGAAGGCAATAGTTGGCTTGACTCACAACCACAAATGCAATCAGAGCTTTTCCTGGAACTCACTCTGTAGCCCAAGCTGGCTTCAAACTCACAGAGATCAGCCTGCCTCTGCCTCCCAAGTGCTGGGATTAAAGGTGTGCGCCACCACCACCCAGCTCCAGGTTTTTTATTAATAAGACCTTTTAAAATTCATGTTACACAAACAAGCTTGTGATCCACTTGTATTGCTTATAGGATTTTCATAAATACCAAATCAGGTACATACATTATAAGCACTCTCATTATCTTATTCTTTTTCATTTATTCCTCTCTCATACAATGCATTCTGACTGCATCCTCCCTCTCTCCATTCCTCCTAGTTCTTCCCCCACCTTGCCTGTCCCCAGATCCACTGCTCCTCTGTTTCCCTTCAGAAGAGAGTAGATTTTCCAAGGATATCAACAGAGTACAACATAACAAGATGCAATAAGATTAAACACAAACCCTCACATCAAGGCTGGACAAGGCAACCCATTAGGAGGGAAAGGGTCTCAAGAGAAGGCAAAAGAGTCAGAGATACCAGACTCCTACTGTTAGGAGTCCCACAAAAACCCCAAGCTAAATAACCATAGCATATATGCAGAGGACCTAGCACAGACCCAGGCTCTATGATTGCCACTTCAGTCTCTGTTAGGGGGCCCCACTTAGTTGATTCTGTGTGTCATGTTTTCCTGGTGTCCTTGACCCCTCTGGCTCCTACAATCCTTCTCTCTTTTGAGGGTTCCCTGGGCTCCACCTAATGTTTGGCCGTGGATCTCTGCATCTGCTCCCATCAGCCGCTGTAGGAAGCCTCTCTAATGACGATTGGGCTTAGCACTGATCTATGAGTATAGTAGACTATCATTAGAAATCATTTCATTGACTTTTTTTTTTCAATTGTGTTCAGATCTAACTTAGGTCTCTGGGCCATACAGCTCCTGGTTCCTGGCCATCCAGGCAGTATCTGTCATAGGCTACCTTTTGTGGTTAGACCAGTCATTGGTTGGCCACTCCAAGAAGCTCTAAGCCACTATCGTCCCAGCACATCTTGCAGGCAGGACAGGTTGAAAGTTGAAGGTTTTGTGGCTGGGTTGGTGTCCCAGTTCCACTACTGGGTGACTTGCCTGGTTACAGAAGATGGTTGATTCAGGCTCCATATCCTCCATTACTAGGAGTCTTCACTAGGGTCACTCTCATAGGTTCCAGGAAGATTCCACTGCACTAGGTGTCACATGGTCCCCCAATTCCAGTTGTCTCTGCCTGTACTCTCTCCCTCCCCAACCTGATCCCTCTTGTTCCCATCCCCATCTGCCCCAAGGCCACTGGCATGATCTATTCTGTTTCCCCTTCCCAAAAAGATCCATGTGGCCCCTCTAGAGCCCTCTTTGTTGCTTAGCTTCTCTGGGTCTATGGATTATAGTGTGATTATCCTTTACTTAACAGCTAATATCCACTTATAAGTGAGTCTTATAAACTTATCCTGTTTGTTTCCATAAGGGAAATGGAAATCAAAACCACTTTGACGTCCCATCTTATACCTGTCAGAATGGCTAAGATCAATAACACAAGTGACAGCTCATGCTGGCGAGAATGTGGAGCAAGGGAACACTCATCCATTGCTGGTGTGAATGCAAACTTTTTCAGCCACTATGGAAATCAATATGGCAGTTCCTCAGAAAATTGGGAAACGATCTACCTCAAGACCCAGCTATACTACTCTTGGGCATATACCTAAAAGATGATCCATCCCACCACAAGGACACTTCCTCAACTGTGTTCATGGCAGCTTTATTCATAATAGCCATTATCTTATTTTTCATTTGTCTTTTTTATATGAATTTTTTATCCAGTCATTCTTTCATTTTGTACATTTTTAAATGTTTTTAATTGTTGACATTGTATTATACATAAAACTCCATGTTTTCATTTATTATATTTTTTATTGAAAGAATAAAAGTCAAATTAACTTTAGCATACTTTTAACTGTAAAGTATGAATTCTATCTATTAATACCTTTTTAAACAAAGACACATCCTGGAGTAAATTTACACAATAAATAAATTTACATAACAAATAAATAGATTTAGTCTCAGTAGTAGGTATGCTTTCTGAAATAAAAATTAAAGACATCAGACATCACATCATTATAAGGCTCATTAAAAATAATAGAAAATGCTGGTCTTGTTTCTCTATCATTGAAAATAAGGAGAAGAAATGTGCTTTGAGAGAATGGTCCAAGAATATTCTACAAGTTATAACTGGATAATTAGCTACTCTTCCCTTAGAGGTTGATGTATTAATACAATTTTTTTCCTGTCATAGTATCAAGAGAATTAAATAAATATTTCAGTTTGAAATGTTCAAGCAGTCTCACTAGGTTTAGCATGCTCTCATTGTCCTCCAGCAAAACTCAATTCCTCTCAGGGAATTCGATTTCAGTGTTTTCTTGAAACTGGTTTAGAAAGGGAAGAAAAGGTAGCTGGGACAATTCCTTGCCAAGGGTCTTCTGTTTTACTTCTTTTGGTTTTGAGATTATTCCATCCAAGTAGACTCACTCTTCCTTCAAGTGCAGAGTGCTCAGTGCTTGAAGGGTGTTTATGAACTGAACCACGGCCAGCAATGAACAACTTCTAGGACCTTATTAAACTTTCTACTGCAAGGAAGAAAATTTTTGTAATGTGGGTTATCTACTGCATTTGATTTGTTTGCTGTAGACTTAGGGGAAAATAGAGAAACACAGGTAAAAAGAACTGATTAATGACTGCTATTAAAAAAAAGCAAGTGATGAAAGGGGAGAAGAGAGGTGTCTGAAGGAGTTGCAGTGAGTGTGGGATTCAAGAATCAAAATGTTTGAGAAGAGTTTTCTGTTGGTCTCCAGCACCCAGCATCCTGCTCCCATTGTCCAGGAACCACTGGAGTTATTTTCACTCCCTAGTTGACAAGCAGTGTGTCTTCAGTGTCCAAGTCTAAATTCTTCTATTCCAAGGAATATAAGTAAAGTAAAACCACAGAAAAAGGCCCAAGAGAAAGGTGGTTAAAAAAACTACATGAACTGTTACCTAAGTTTTCCTTAATGAAAGTATATGATAAATGCCATTCTGCAGTCAGAAGACAGAGCACCCCTTGGCATCCAACACAATGTTAGACTACTCCCAGAAGAAGCCAGCATTGGCCAGGATGACAAAGAACTGCCACAAAACTGTCACCAGAGGTAGTAATGGAAGACCTTAGCCCAGCTTCTTCATATAGGAGGATAAAAACAATGTCTAGAGAAGCAGGCAGAATTTACTCATCAAAGTATGAACAACATATAGTATATATTGACCAATAATAACTGGTCAATATATGCTTGTGCTAGAGCACCAAATGTGGGGGCAATTGATGTTTTTCTAGCTACCTCACATTCATGTCCCCATGAACCAATGAGAGCATGAGTCTCTTTGGGGAGTTACAACTCTCTCACTGTGTATTATTATAGTATGCATTGTAGATCAGGCTACTTTCCCACTAAGATGACTAAGAAAGCACCCCAGGGACTCGAGCAGAACAAGCCTCTTCCTGATTAATAAAGGCCATGATATAAAAACACTAAGTAAGCAATGGCAATTGGCAACCCTGACCACCCATTTTAAAATCTGAACACTATGATTAACACAAAAAAATACTAAGAATTAAGTCCCCCAGTGAAGCTATCTCCACTGTTGTATCAGAAGATTCCTGTGTTGAAATATGCTGTTTATTATTACTACTTTCTGATACTTCCATTTGTTTTCTTGCTTTTCATCTGTAGACCTACCAAGAAAGCTACTTTATGTTGAGTGAAATAATTCCTTGTATTTGTAATAAAAATACATGAATAAAATATTATACATTTTAAAGCAAAGCAATGATTGTGTTTGTCACGTGAAAATGAGTTTGGGGACATAGCTCAGTAATAAAGCATTTGCTTAGCATGCATAAGGAGGCTCAGGGTTCAATCTTCAACTCTAAAAGAAAAAAAGAGGAGGAAGGAGGGGAGAGGAAGGGAGTGGAAGAGAGGAGAGGAGAGGAGAGGAGAGGAGAGGAGAGGAGAGGAGAGGAGAGGAGAGGAGAGGAGAGGAGAGGAGAGGAGAGGAGAGTTTAATAGAGTGATGCCCTCCTTTATGTAATGTGGTACTTTGAAGGAGTTCAAATAGACACTCTAGCTAGGCCAACAATTTCTGGGTCATGTGTTATATACTAGGACCTGTGCTGTAATTGCATCTCATTTGCTGTAGTCTGGCTTCCTTGGCCTGACATAATGCATATTTTATTCAAAGTCAAAAACTGTCAGTAGGTCAGATATTATGAACCTTCAAATGATGCCACTGCCTATGCGTTCAAGCAGGTACATCCTTTCCAGGAATGTATATCCTTTCCTATCAAGANAGTGCTCACTCCAGAAATAAAGGAGGCCAATATAATTGAAATATTGTCATGCGCTCCATTTGTCTCTTAGAAGGATAGTGCTACATCTGGAGGCTTGTTTGTGGTCTACAGCAACTGTATGTCTGCTGAGTCTTCAGAAAAGGTAGCAGCTAAGTCATCTTTGATGAGAGATGACCCAGCCCCTCTCCATCAGTGGGTTCTAAGTCTGAAAGCTGATTTTTCAGATCAAGCAGGCCGTTGTGACTTTTATTTATTTACTCTTGTCCTCATCACCCTTATTATCCACCGTTGGTGTCTATTAACTATATATACAGACCTCTACTCTTGTGTACCTTCAGCAGAGCTGTTTAATTTAGTATCACTAGAGTTGTCTGCAAGAAAAATCAGATTGGCTAACACTTTGATTTTGGTTCTTATTTGATAAAGGTATATATCTAATCTCTGAGAATTAACTGCTGATTGCCTGCTTCTATTATCTGAGACCATGCTATACATTTTATCAGGAATCCAGTTTTGTTACAGCATCGCATACTATGCCTTACACTTACAGGAGACAGTGACCTTTGGAATTCTCAGATGGTAGTGATCCTTCCTCCAGAGTGTTCTTAAGTTCTCAACTGAAGCATTCCGTCTACTTCCCATAGAGTATAGTCAATATTTCTTTCTATTCCTGTGCCACTCTCTAGATATTGAACTTCTTCTTCCATTGCTGGCATAGTGGTTCTAACAGTAGTCCACCATTTGATGCAAACCCTCATTTCCTCCAAGCTTCCAAAAGTAAACACAACCCTTTGGGTATATGCCCAGGAGTGGGATAGCTGGGTCACATGGCAGATGGAATAGCTTTTTGAGAAACCTCCAGAGTGGTTTCCAATGTGGCTACAGTAATCTACACTCCATCAACAGTTTTAGAATTCTCCTTTCCTCACATGTTCATTAGTGTTTNTTGTTTGCTTGTTTATAATAGTCATTATGACTTGAATGAGATGGGAGCTCAGAGTGGTTTCAATTCTTAGTTCCCTAATGGTAAGAGCTTTGAGCGCTGTTTTTAAAAAGCATTTACTATATATTTTTATTTCTGCTTTGAAAGCAGTCTGTTTAGTGTCATAGCTCATTTCTTATTTGGGTTATTTATTTTTTAGGTGTTTATTGTTTTGGTTTGAGTTCTTTATATATATTAGATATCGGTTCTTTGTCAGCTGTATAGTCAGCAAAAATTTTCTTGTATGCTGCCTCTTCACTCAATTTTCAATTTCTTTTGCTATTCAGAAGCTTTTAAATTACATTTTCCCATTCATCAGTTGTTAGCCTTATTTCCTGAACCTGGAATCCTTGTCAAAAAATGCCCACCTATGTCTATATCCTTTTATTTTCCTCTCTCTCTCTCTCTCTCTCTCTCTCTCTCTCTC
>LZPO01055521.1:35006-56445 GCA_001675575.1 Neotoma lepida | reverse complement strand
AAAGGAGGTCATCATGAGTTTGAGAAGGACTAGGGGATATAGGTGGAGTTAGTAGAGAGAGTAGGGTCAAAACAATTTGTAAATACGACATTCATGCACTCAATTCTCAAAAACAATGTTAAAATGAACGAAAAAATAAGTACAAATAGACCGTAACCAAATTGAAAGCCCAGGGATGAGGAGAAAAAAGCAAATGGAAGCAGCCTCAGCTAGAAGGAAAGACCTGAGACCTGCTGCAGGTGTCCCTAGTTTTCTTTTACCCCAGAGGAAGCCACCCGAAAGTGGAACCAGCCTGCANACTGCAAATGATAATAACAGAACAGCTGGTAGCATAAGGAATGCATGTATGGGCAGCAGGCACGGTTCTCTGGCAAGGGAATGCATCCCTGCAAAACAGAGCTTCCCTGTAATGTTACCCACGAGTTCCACACTCATGAGCTATGCTACAAACAAGACCCTGTTATAATGAGTACCTTTGTGAACACTTCCAAGAACTCCAAACCTCCTTGGAGGGAGTTCAAGGTAGCCCCGATGCTCATTTATAGCATTTTGGATATCAAGTTATGCTCTAGTATCACTCTATAAATAAAGAATTCTCAACGCAGCCACATGCAATCACACTGTACTGAGTGTGTGACATGAAAGCTGTGTTTATCTGACACAAAACATAGGGAAAANGATGATCCCTTTGACAGCCTGGACATACAGTCTGTAGAATACAATGCGAGTATGTGTTTAAAATTGCATGCAGACTCTGATTGATAGACACCTTTTTCACTGCAGAACACTGTGGTAGCCTAGATGTGAGCTTAAACTAAAACATACAAATTAGCTTTCAGACAGGGTTTACTCTTGAAAATCTCTAAATATATAATTTACTGGTCTAGGTGAGCAAAAGCTTTCCATCAACAGATGTGATNGGTTCTCTAAGCTTCCACCTGACCTATTTTCTTCCATACATCTAGTCCCCATGAGACAATGGTGGCCACGGAATATGAATATTCGATTCTAAAACCACGCCCTGCTCCTCTGCTGATTTTCTGTGAGCACTGTTTTGACCAGACTAGCTCAAAAAATTTGAGAGAGTGAGGAAAGGGTCTTAAGACCTGGACAATGGTGCTGGGCAATGGTGCTGGGCAATGGTGCTGGGCAATGGTGCTGGGCAATGGTGCTGGGCAATGGTGCTGGGCAATGGTGGTATTAGCAAAAATGAAACCATATCGTGGTACCAAATCAGGTACCACACACTCAATTCATCACTATGCTAATACTTGCCAGATATTTTGATATGNTGAAGTTATTCTCAGCAGTATACCTTCCAAATTTTAAGGTTCANATTGAAGCTATCAGTAGACTNAAGCTAAAACAAGAACCCCNGCTAAACCTCTTTAAACCGNTTTCCAGGTAGCATTTGAATTGTCACCCATGTTTAAGCAACGCATGGCTAATGCTGTGACTGCATTTCTATTTTTGAAATCAGGAAGACTACTGATGGATTTACCAAAACGCATCTAGAAAGCATTGTGAAACCTATGGCCAGATACATGGGAGATGAGAAGATATGTTGCAGGATTGTTTTAGCACCTACCCTGTACTTACTAATGAACTTACTTCATGGAAAACTCCTACCATGGGCCATGAGTTTATATATAGATTTTATATTAGATTATAANCTAATAAGCCACATAATTTTAATATTACTCAGCCATGAGGTTTGANATGTATATCTATCTATGGCAGATAACTTTGTATTACATAAGTCAAATACTTAGATCAAATGACTGAAAGGAAGAAATCCAGAAAAAGCATACCTATTCCCCACATATAATTCTAATTTTGTAGCCTCTTAAGTTATGTGCAAGATAGCAATCTCCTCTGAGATTCAGGTCAAACCAGACATTATCCAAATGGCATCAGCAGGGATCCCAGTGATAGAAGGAGAGGTTTTCAGATTGCAATGGCCTTACAAGCTATTCAGAAATCCATAGAGCACTGGTTGCCAGTGCAGCTGTTGTTGCTATAGGGATGGACTCCTGTGAGTATTCCATCTGCTACAAGAGGGACAGCTTGGAAAACCTCTCACAGGTCTTAAGAAGAAATGAAGCAAACAAATGAGTCATTTGGTTAGGAAGGCTGGTTGACTAAGCATCTACTTCAGCAGATTCCAAGCATATGCAGGACACAAATCTTTGATCCAAGTATAAAAAAGTATTTTATTTCATAATCAGTTGCAAAACAATTCAAATTTCAATTACTTTGAACAAGTGCATATTAACCAAGTGTAATGTTCTGCAACTTTTTCATGTTAAATTTAGCAAATGAACTTTTATTTAAGCATTTAATCCACATTTTCCAGAACAATTAATATTAGCTTCTAAACAAAATTAAGGGCTCATTTAACAGGATCATTTTGAGAATCACAGAGAAAAACAGCCTTGCGTGATATGCCCATATGGAATGTAGGGCCATTGGCCAGGCTGCAAAAGATTAATTCAAGTTTGTCTGCAATGCAATTTTGTCATTACCATTCAATACTACATAGATAGATTGGTAGTAAACCCAGATTTGCTCTAATATTACTTTTAAACTTACATATCCATCCAAACATCAGCTAAAATAACATCTGATATAACACATTTGGAAAAAAAATGAAATCCCTGAAAAAATCCTAATTTTTATCCAAGAAGAAACCTGGCATCCTAAATGGAAAGTGAATAGAACAAGGATGTTTAGGGAATATTAAGTATTTAAAGATACATGTGAGAGAGGCCACTACTGTGTGGTTTTTTTTNTGTGTGTGTGTGCTAAATAAAATGAGGTTTTGTGTGATTATTTGCAGTCGAGTCTAACAGCTGCTGACTAATGTGCCTTTCATTTTGTCTAAATGTGAAATTACATGATTTAGTTAATGCAACAGGACAAAAATTTGATAAACTAGATCCTGGGGGAGTTTCCTCAGAAAAGTGTATCTGTGCATAAAAATAGTTTAGAATTTGTCTCTTCAATAGTCTCCCTATTCAAACTTAACAATGCAGTAATTAAATGTTTGGGGGTCATATTAATCAAAAGAAAAAATATCTCTACACATCAATCCTACTGTATCTGTCTCTGAACAAAATACTCATGTGGCTGCCATGCTTCTCTAGTATGGACACAAATGGGAGAGTTGGACAATTGAATATTGATAGTCTAACATTTTTCTTGTCTCAAAGATTAAAAGAAGAGAAAAATGAGAAACCTATATATGCAGTGGATAACAAATTCTGACTGTGGCTCACCATCCTTCTACTGTCTTCAGGTGGCCTGGATTCCTGTCCCAATCAAGCACTTCTTGCAGGCCCACCTTGCATCAGTTGTGGGATATTTTGATTGTGTTCTGACAAATGAAACTTGCTTGGAGTCAGAGGGCAGAGCTAGCCACTAGCTGACCTAAATTAACCATAGAGGTTTGGAGGATTGTAGACAAGAGACAGGAAGTAGATGGGGCAGAGAGAGGATTTTGGCCTTTTTGGACAGAGGAAGAGTAGAGGTGGGAAGTAACTGTGGCTTCTCCCTGTTCTCTGATCTTTCAGAAAGATGGGTTCAGAACCAAGAGGAGCTGGAAAGCAATGNCCAAGTAATTGGATTTGTCAATTTACAAATATCAAAAGGAGAAATGTATGGAGAAGGTATAGGCAGACTAAGGGATAATAGGAAAGAAATTAATTTTGTGAAATTTTATCTTACCCCAATATTTGACTCCAAATTTTTTATTGATAAAGATTAATTAGATTAATGCTTCATGCATCCATGACTAGATCTTTCCAACTCCTCACAATCAAGNGTGACCACCACCACTCTCTCTTCCTTAGAGTATTTCTGTCTTCTCATTCCTGCTAAATTACAAGGATTGGTTATGGCGTCCCTTCAACATCTCTCCTCCATGAGGGAGTTGGAATTCTCAGTCAAATCCTCATTTTTTATGTGTTAATGAACTCACTTATCCAAAGCATTACACAAAGAAGACAGAGACACTTTTAAACTAGGCAAGGGAGGTTTTCAGTCCCTCATGTTGACACACAGAATCCATCTGTCCTCTTTAAGTTTAGAAGAAGTCTTCACTTGCCTAGAATACAATGTAGAATTAAATTGTCAAATGCATTCAAACTAAGATTATTTTGGAATTGTTTGATGTTTTCTGTACAGCTTTACATGTACATTCTATAGTTTAAGTTTTGTTTTCTCATTCCATAAAAATTTTCAATCNACTTAGAACTTAATAGAATATAGAGTGTTACCCACTTATTGGGAGGAAAACAGAAAGATGGGTTCAGATCAAGAGGAGCTGGAAAGCAATGGCCAAGTAATTGGATTTGTCAATTTACCAATATCAAAAGGAGAAATGTATGGAGAAGGTACAGGCAGACTAAGGGATAATAGGAAAGAAATTAATTTTTTGAAATTTCATTTTAAATAAGTATATTTGATGTTTTCAATCTACAATAGCAAAACACCTCATGAAATTTTTAATTCACCAAGAAAGAGTAAACAAAGATTTAGATTTCTCAAGATGTTAAGAAAAAATTAGGGAAATAACTGGAGATAAAGAATTCTACAGGCTGGAGAGATGGCTCAGAGGTTAAGAGCACTGAGTGCCCTTCCAGAGGTCCTAAGTTCGATTCCCAACAACCATACTGTGGCTCACAACCATCTATAATGAGATCTGGTGCCCTCTTCTGGCTTGCAGGCATACATGCAGATAGAACACTGTATATATAATAAATAAATAAATCTTAAAAAAAGAAAAGAATTCTACAACGTGAGTGTAGGATGTGCATGCATGTTTGAATGTACTTTGCATGTGTATGCAAGTGTATATGCATGTGTATACATTGTGTAACAGCCTTAGGTTAATGGTGGGTGTCTTTCTTGACTGCTAANCACTTTATTTATCAAAACAGGATCTCTTGCTGATCCCAAAGCTCACTGACTCATCTAATCTACATGGTCAGCTTGTCCTGGAAATCCTTGTCTCTGCCTACAGAGTGCTGGTTTTACAGGCAAGTTAGCATGCCAACACAGCCTGTTTTATTTTAATATTTTTAATGTGGGTTCTGTGGATCTGACCTCCAGTCCTCACACTTACACGGCCAGCACTCTATCCACGGAGCCATCTCTCCATGCTTGAGTGGGGAGCTTTTAAAGGAGGCAAGAATATGGACTGAAAGGAACTCATAAACTGGTTTATAGATTCAAGGTAACTCAAAAAAATAGCTAATGGTTTTGGATTCCTCTAGATACATTTTCTCTAATTAGTTATCAAAAATTCCGATTAAAATAATTACTTCATAGAAGTAGATACGAAATAGGCAGCAATGGCACAAATTGCACAACTGAAAACTTCTGGAGGAANTTTTTTCTCTAACACCTAGACCAGAGTAGCAATTTTGAGGTTAGAGTCCAGCAAGAAGGAAGCTGAATATTACCTCATCTAATCCTCCTAGTTCATGAAAATTTAGTCCCAAAGAAGCTAACTGCCTGTGGTTACACAGAGAGAGAAAGGCAGGACTCAAACAAGCCTTTGTTTATTTCTTTGTTTGTCTCAAATGGAATCAAGTGAAACTTAGAAACCTGGACACTAACTTCTAAAGTTTTCTGGCAGTTTTGACTTTTTAATTAATGTCCAGCATCTGTATGACAAATAAATAATAAAGAAGCACACTGACACATTCACCAAGGGTCACATCAAAACTTACAGAGAGAAATTTGGAAAGAGGACACAATAATGGATTATAGTATTTGAATTATATTATTAATTCACAGATAATTCATGAAATTTTATTTCAGCATTATCTTTTATTTATTTAAATTTAAAGAGAGGGAGAAAGCCATCTAAGGTGAGCTGGCTTTGCATTTCTGGGATCATCATGAGGAAGAATATTAGAGCAGGAGGGCATAGCATTGGAAAATTCACTTGAAAAAGAAAAAGATGAATGAGGAAAATTACCCAATCAGTAAAAGGTTTACAAACACAAGGACCAGGCCTCAATGTGCAGAGCACACAATGCTAAAAACTAAAATGGGTGTGGCCTTGCATGCTTATAATCCCAGCCCTAGGGAGGTGGAGACATGTGGATCTCTGAGACTCACTAGACGACNGGCCTGTCTCTGAATCTTCAGGTTTGAGAATGTAACTTAGAATAAGTACGGGATCTAGGAAAGTAAAATGGGGCCACTTGAGGGGGANGGGAGAAGGAGAACCCAAGAGAAGGTGACAGTAGGTCATAGGTGCTATGGAAGGAGAAAAGGAAAGGATGGGAAGGGGAATTTAACAAGGGAGAGGGGAGGATAATACAGGAGGAGGAGAGAGGTGGGAAAAATAACACTAAGAACGCTTTAAAAGGCCATAGGAAAACTTATTATTTTATAAGCTTACTTAAAATGCATAATATATGTGCACATACATATAATAAATCANATAAATAGACCTAAAGAAAATATCACTTTTAAATGAATAGTGCTCTGGCAAGATAATAATGCAGTTCCTTTAAAAGTTATTTATAAAAAAGATTCAGGGATGATTCTGTATAAAGTCTTTAGAACCAAAACNATCTTAACGGAAAAACTAATTTTTAAATGCTTTAATGCCTTGAACTTGAGAGACCAAAGACATAAGATTTGTAAATGTGAAAGTGCTTCGTAGAAAAATATAAAATGATGTATAGCGTTTAGTTAGTCATTGTGTCCATCACGTAGTCTATGAAACCTTACACATTTTCATTCATTGACACTTTACAAGAAAACACATCTCCAAGAAGGATAAAATTTGCAGACCTCAGTACCTCAGGTCTATGAAGTGTTCAGGCAAGCAAACTCAGGATTCACCTTTTAATTTCTCCCTGACTTAGCTATCTCATTTTTCATGCTTTCATGCTGGGTTCCTGTTACTGCTTAGGAAGCAGCAGAAGGACAAACAGTGTTTCTCATGGGATATAGTTGTGTTAGAAAGTACTGCAAAAAACTATCTGTATGTACATATACTTTTCCAAATAAATAAATATACCCTGCTAGTTCTGTCTAATGTTACACTTATTTGTTTTCAGGCCTGACCATTAAGTATTTCATACCCATCTTTGTGTGTGCTTCCCTTGTTAAAATAAAATTTCTTTTTTTTCAAATCTTCCTGATGAATTATATTTTCTCCAGTATCCTTTGTTTTACCTCATTGCATGTAACAACAAATAATGTATTAAAAGGGCAAGAATTTGCCTGAGATTAAGGGAGACATATAGGAAGACTTGGAGGAAGAAACCATGGAGTGAATTACGTAATTATATTATAATCTCAAAAGTTAAAGAAATAATTTTTAAAAATATAAAAAAAAATAAAAAAGAAAGTACTGCAAGCTACACCAACTAAAGTCTTGGGCAATATATCAGAAAAAACACAGAACATAGAGTCAGTGACAGCTGAGAGCCCAGCCACTGTATGTCCTCAAGACTGATTGGCAGCTCTGTTTTGGGCTTGCTACCTATAACATCACATTGGGTAATTCATTGTCAATTTCCTTAGCCTAAGTGGGTATGAGAATCAAAGAGATTGAGTCATTTCCCTAAGGTTACACAGTTAGTATGAAATCTCTCGGCTGGAGAGCAGGACTGTCAGATTAAAGCCCCAGGTTCTTACTATAGCATTCTGTGACCTGGAATCTGATTCTGCTACTGATCATTATTTAATATGTTTATATGCATTTATAGTTTATGTGTATAATTTTATGTTTATTCACATATGCTTATGTGTTATATATNTGTATTTTTATATTTATATAAATGGATGTAAATTTGTATTATATACTTATACATCTATGCTGATCTATGCTGATACATAACTACTTAAATTAGTATATGTGAATTTATAATAAAAATACATATATAATATATAATGGACATTATAGAGAAAATGCATTTATATGCTTTTGGAACACAATACAAACATTTTTTGAGACAGACTCTCACTAAGACAAACTACAACTTGCTATATTGACCAAGCAGACCTTGAATTCACAGAGATCTACTTGCCTCTGCCTCCTGAGTACTGAGATTAAAAGTATATGCCACCACAACTAGCTAANATTTGGTTTAGAATTGCCAAAATACATATAAGTTTTAATCATTCTAATTTAAAATTTTCTAGTTGAAAATAATTTTTCATTAAATATGCTGACAAAGAAACCTCTTGAGTTGAGAAATTAACCTTAAAACAAGAAATTTTTTTCAAGACCCCAAACGAAAAAGATATAAAGTTTCCTCTACAAAGTTCCACCTGTTTCCAAGGCTGAGGACAAATAAGAAGGATCATTGATCACAGGTAGAAGTATTGATAGCTTAAGGCCAAAAGAAGCTAATGAGTTTTTCTATGTTCCTCTGTTTGAAATATATTCTAATAATTTGTTTATCACTCTCTGCCACATACCAAGAAAATTAATACAACCCATGGAGTGAGATATTAACCCATCAGTCCTGATAAACTCGTTATGAAGTGACTCTTGCTTTCTCTTTTTGGATTAAGTCACCTGTTTGTATTTTTTTATATTGAAAATAATGCAAAATTTGTCAAATGATTTCTATCTTCCTATGTGAGTTTTATACATTTGTTNAGGTGTGTGCTGCCTTTACATCTCTAACCACAAGATAAAAACACTTTTTTTACACAGTGTCTTACGTCACATTCAAGTGATCATTTTAAAGAAAGATGTGGTTATTCTCTTGAATATTTCTTTTGCACCTTAACTTTACATATGAGAACTCTGTGTGTTTTAAGTAAGTCATTACATTGCATTATCTAACCCTAATTTTAAATTTTCCAAACTTTTTTGACATGAACTCTGTGATTTAATCTTCATGTAAAGTCATCTATAGGTCTTCATGCCCTATGCCTGATTAACACAACTTAAGACTTTCTCAAGAATGTATTAGCATGCTTCTCCACAAACTCTCCTCTTCCTCTGTTAAAGAAATCTGATGTGATCTTTGTCCATAAAGATAAACACTACCCTTAAGTCATCCAATGTACTTCCCTCTCCAACCCACATGCAGGTACAAATGTATTTTTAGCACATCTCTGTCTCCTGTGAGCCCCTCTCACAACTTGGAAGATAGACAGTAGTGTGTCTGTGCCTCATCTCATCAATGCTCCATACTGTTAGATTTTTCAAGCTTAAAGGAAATGATTAGCCCATGGCCACCGATGTTAAATGTATGACACTTGATGCTAATATAATGAATAAAATCCCACAATGTCATACACAAAGGCAAAGTTCAGTGAAGAAAAAGAATTTTCAAACTATTTTGTAAGTCAGAACAACATAATACCTCAGATCTCAGATACCCTGACAGCAGTCTGCATGGTTATAAATGGTTATAAATGGTTATAAATGCATAGAAGAACATTGTGGTAGTCTTATTACATGAATTTATGCTTCAGTTAAGCATGCATGCAAAGAAGTCACTTCTCCATTCCTGCACAGTTCGTGATGTTTATCCCTGCAGAAACAGAAACAAAAATGGGACCATTTATGCTTCCCATCCTTTTAATCAAAGATACCTCATGCACACTTAAGGAAAAAGGAAAAAGAGAGGGGAAAAAGAAAGAAAAGAAATGGTCTTTCATCTCTGATGTTAAACCCAATGGAGGTTAGTCTACAGAATATTGAGATAACTGATAAATGAAGTAATGAAGACTTGTTCACATTGTTTCTTAGGTATTGGGAAATAGAGAACACTTCCTCAAGGACTTCTTTCATACCATATATAATGTTTAAGTGCCTGATTTCATTTCTAAACTGCCATTTCAAGAAAAATATCTATATGTTGCATTAATATTGCCCCGAAATACTCAACTAGGAGCCTGGTGGATATTGAGAATGCTGGAATTTTCTATTACACAGATGAATGAATGGAAGGAAGCACACATGAATGCTGCTGTAATAACCTTTGTGTTTATGGAGAGTTTCAGTCTAAGATTTTTGTAACATGGCATTATTCACAGAAATCAACATGCTAACAGATCATTGTGATCATTTTAAATGATTCAGATCACGAATGTTGGGAAAGGCAAACAAAACATGCTAAGCTTCTAAGGAGAGGCTGCACAGCTTATAACTTTCCCTTTTCATTAACAGTAAAGACAGAGGTGGGGAAAATAACATTAAAAGGTTCATCTTCAGACAAATCAAATATGAGAAGTTCACATAGCATCTATTTAGAAAGGAAATTGTCTTCTCTGACCTTTACAAATTCCATAAAAGATAATATACTCAAGGTATCAAAAAGATGAGAGGTGTGTTTACTAAGAATTAAGGGGAGTGGCAAAGCATAATTTTACTTTCAAACCTTATTTTGTGAAGAGACCATTTCACCCTGGCTCATGGAACATCAAATTATACAATATTGTGGCTGTCTGTGATGAGCNTAGAGGTCACACAGTATAAAGGACAATATCACATAAATATGGCATATTTTAAAGAGAAAGGAAATTTAGAAGATAATCAGTCAGTTTGACCTTTTGAATCACCTACTCGTTTTACACTTTAAAAGCATCAATGTGCACTCACTTTGTCTTCATTCTTCTAATGAGTAGATTAAGAGACAATTCCTGTCATTTTCAATATTCACAGGCTCATTCTAGAATTCTGCTAATTCTTCAATACAAATGCATACACACACACACACACATACACACACACATACACACTCACATCTACACACACACAAGAAAAGGGGGAATTACCATGGGATTCTATTCTTTTTTTTCCTTTAAATTTTAATTCTCTAAACAAAAATCACAGCACATTTTCTCTCTTATAACCAAAACACCTTGGAAATGTAGTATTATCTTACTCTTCCTGCCTTCCATAATTCATTCACTCAATAAATATTTATTTTGGATCTAATCTGTATCATGAATTATTATATGGGTACAAAATCTGTACCAGAGAATTCAGGCAGAGATCCTGAGACATGGCATTGTATAGTTCGATGTGGGAAATTATATGATAAACAACCTTGATAAATGAAAGATGTACTCTGTCATCTCCAAGAATGAAAAGTGAGTATATTGAAGTGCTGAGTCAAGAGTCAACTTTTAATGGGATAGGTAGAAAGAGAACACAGATTTGACAGAAGTAAGAAANGTGGGCAATGGGATAGGCTGTAGAATGCTCCACTCAGGNGGTAGAGCCAATGAAAGGCATTGATGTGAAATGTGACTACTGGGTTTGATGAACAGCAGGACACTGGTGCATTTGGAAGACCTGAGCAAAAGGAAGAGTGGCTAGAAGTGAGGTCAGAGGGCCCCAGAACACGCATGGACTTGGAAGATTACCTGAGGGATGCTGGTTTTAGTTTTGAGCAGAAGAGTAACATAAACATCGTAAAATTTAAAACAGTTTACATTGCCTGCTTTGACAGTGTTTTACCTAGTATTTCATACATGTGAAGCTATTCCAAACTTAGAGACTTCAAACATGAAATATTTACTTAGATCATAAATCTGAAGGTCACAATTTGATCTGGAATGGGCTGAACTGCNTTATAACTCCATTGATCTCCTTGGTTTGTCCACGTGACTACGGTCNGTGGTTTCTGCAGATTAGTGTGCTGTGAAACTAGAAGATAGGGCCATGTGGACATCACATGTTCCATCGTCTGTCAGAGTAGCCAGTGCTGCTCACCTGGTTGGGATCACNAAAAGCAGTTGGGCAAATGCTCAATTGTCACTCATACCTCTCCGTGCCTTCATAGTTTATGCCTGAGNTGGTTAGTCTAACTGACNATATAGTGCAAGCTAGAACCACCTGAGAAAGGAGTCTCAATTGAGGGATTGCC
Organism: Neotoma lepida; assembly: GCA_001675575.1. Taxonomy (NCBI): domain Eukaryota; kingdom Metazoa; phylum Chordata; class Mammalia; order Rodentia; family Cricetidae; genus Neotoma; species Neotoma lepida. The sequence continues at coordinate 44,581 of LZPO01055521.1, read as the reverse complement.
TGGATCTAACNGGCCTGTGGACATGTCTGAGGAGATTGCCTTAACGTGAGCTGTACATTTCCTACTCTGGGACCTGAATTCTAGGAGTTAAGNATGCAGGTAGCATGCGTTCATTCATTTCTCTCTGTTCATGGCTGGCAATGCGACATGACTAGATGCTTGAGTTCCTGCCCTGACTTCCCCTCGTAACCTTGAGTTGTAAGTCACCATGAAAGCTAGTCCTGGTGGATGGTGGCATTTAGATCAANCACTTTCAGCTTAAGGACTTCTGGGCCCGGTTTCTCGAGTGCATTGTGTCTTCAGCAATAGGAATCTACTTTCCACCTCTCAGGGGGTCACCAAGGACAATAAAAATAGGCTNTATGTTTTGAGAGTCTCTTGGGTAGTCCTAACCAACAACTCCAAAGAGGGTTTCTCGTGTCTGGTATTGGCGTTTCTGTTAGGTGGTCTTTGGCTCTTTCTGCACAATGAGCTGAGGTATAAGATGTATGCTAGACACTCTGAGGCTCTTCTCCCCCAACACTGTTCCCTCTCCACTTTTATTTCATAGACATGGCACTGAGTTGCTTACTGAAGTCTTGTCCCTCTAAGTTCTGATCACTGCACCAATAACCTTCCCATGTGTCACTCCACAATAAACTTCTTGAATTCTTAGCCAACGTTGAGTTCTGCTTTTGAAGCCAAACCAGTACACCAATCCATCCACACAACATCAGGGTTGTTCTACTTTGTTGCTTTGAAAACCATCATAACTAAAAGCATCATGAGAAGTAAAATATTCAGTTTATTTTACACTTCCAGGTCACAATTCATCATTGAGGGAAGTTGGGGCAGGAACCTAGAGGCAAGAACAGAACTAGGGGCCATGGAGGAGTTCTGCTTACTTGTGTGCTTTCTGGGTCTCTTAGGCTCAGCAGCCTGACTTTTTTTGAGGGTCTCACTATGTAGCTCTGGCTGTCTTAAACTGACTTTAAAGACCANGTTGGCCTCAAACTCAAAGAGATCACATACAGCCAGCCTGGTCTATAAAGTATTGGGGAAGAGTGGGCATGGAGCAGGAGGGATTAGATGGGAAGGGTGAAAAGGATGGAGGGAAGAGAGTAGGGGGAAAGAAAGCTAAAGTTAGGGAGCATTTGGAGGTAGAAACCTAATGCAATGACAACTTCCAAGAATCTATGAGAGTGACCTAGTAAGGACTCCTAGTCATGGAGGATGCATAATCTGAACACACCTCTTTTTGGAGCCAGGCAAGACTTCCAATGGTAGGACTGGGCTGCATTCAGCTGAGTTGTTGACCAAGAGGGTCCTGTGAAGATACCTAAACAACCCAGGCTTATGCTAGGACAGAAAGTCACGCTCTGAAAACTGACAGTGGGATCCCATTGCCAAGGACAACACTCACACAGTTCATTGAACATAGAGAGGTCAAGCTGGTGCCTGCATGGAACCTACACCCCTACGTTCTAGCCTCTTTTGTGTGAGGACGTTGGTGCCTTGTCTCNTCATCTTCAGAAAAACTTCCTTTCTCAGCAGGAGTGGTTNCAGAGACCCACAAGCAGATGCTATGCAGAGAGAGATTCTAAATTGAAGGTCTCCACTGGGTCCCTCCCCTTGGAAATCAGGGAACTGCCCTTGAAGAGGGGAAGGAAAGACTGTAGGAGTCAGAGGGATGGAGGACACCAGGAGAACGTGGTCCACTGAATCAACTAAACAGGGCTCACATGGTCTCACAGATACTGGAGTAGCAAGAAAGGGGCCTGCATGAGTCTGCACCAGGTCCTCTGCACATATGTTATGGCTGTTAGCTTAGTGTTTTGTGGGACTTCTAACAGTGGTAGTAGGTGTGTCTCTGATTCTTTTGCCTTCTCTTGGGACTCTTTTCCCCCTATTGGGTTGTCTTTTCCAGCCTCCATATAAAGGCTTTTGCCTTATATCTTGTTTTGTCCTGTTTGGCTGTGGNCTCTTGGAGGCCTGCTCTTTTCTGAAGAGGAAACAGAGTGGGAGTGGATCTGGAGGAGAAGGGAGATGGTGGGGAGCTGGGGGAAGTGGAGGGAGGGGAAACTGTGGCCAGGATGTATGGCATGAGACAAGAATCTGTTTTCAATTTTAAAAAAAGGAGAAAGAAAAATAAAAAAGTATAAAATACATCTTCATATTACAAATAATTTATTGCTATAAAATTGTTGAAATATAATAATAAACTATAATATATTTAACTGCATTTTAATTTGATGTATTAACTCCAAAATATTTTATATTTCTTTCTATTTGTGTTCTAATAGCTCTTAATAGCCCTGTAAATATTTGGGTTAGTGAAGGTAGGAGAGAAAGCAGGTGCCATACTAACAAGCACTGCATTATGAACAGAACTCAAGCACTCACAACGTTAATTGTCATATTTGTAGATGTTTTGCATACTATAAGCCACTCTCCATTCAGGGGAAATACCCAGAAAATTAGTCACATCAGTCTCTAGGGGAAGAAAGATGCATGGGAGACTGATTCCTGGGTTGTGGATCTTCTGCAAATGAATCTGACTTTGCTAATAATTACGTTATGCTTCATACNACAATAGATTCTGTAAGTATCCTGCAGATGTATGAATTATAGCATCGAGAGAGAATGATGGGGGAAAGGAGGTTTACAACCTGGATGGGAAAAAAAGCTGAAAAAAAATGTCAGTTTGTGAGTGACAGGGGAAGGAGTGTGGAAATTATTCTTCTGGATCAAAGTCACACCTATGCTGAAATCAGCAAAGGCTACAGATACAATGCTGTGCACAGCTTCAGATGTGCATATCCTCTGCCCCCAATGAACACAGCAATCCACTTGACCCNCCAGACAATACTTTCTGCCCTTTCAATTCTAATACATGCCCCACTCTTATTGCTTATTCTCTGGAGAAATGGGCCTTAGACTGGAGGAAGGAACACTTGCCTCAGTCACCCTGATGTTAGACTTCACATTAATCACCTGAAGAATGAAAAGGAATTTGTCTCCATAGACAAGTCAAGCCCTTTACAGAAAAGGTTGTAGGTAATGGTATCTTTTTGCTGACTGCAGGAGAGCACTTTTCTGATATGAGCACTTAGTTATCACACAGTAAGTGAATTAAGATTTGAAACCCTTGCATTAAAGCAACCAAATAACTTCATTACCTACTCAATACCCAGCCCCATTTCTAGAAGCTCTTTCTCTAGTGTCCCCTTTGCCACCCTACCAGAAACATGAGCAGAATACATTTGAGGGCCTTCTTTATCCTTTTTGTATAATTTATAATTGCTCCCTGAACAGGTTATAGTCTTCAAAGCTGCATATAAATCTGCAAACCTAAGACCACCTACTATGGTCCAACAAATACCCAGTGAAGCAGCATGTTGTATGATGCCTATCTAAGATGCTACAACACACCATTGACNACTGATCCCTATCATTTTCCTCTTCATTTGAAATAGAAATCATACTAATTTCTTTGCAAAGAAATGGCTGCACTCCCTGCATAATACCCTCTTGCAAGCTGACACTATATAAAGGCATTCGTGAAGAAAGGATAAGGAAAACAGCATTTAGCCTTAAAATAGCAANTAGTTTACAATTAAATCTACCCCAATTATCTGTTATTCTGCACACCTTTATGGAATTCAGAGTCTCCTTGGCTAAAATCTAAGAAAGTTGCTAAAGAGATGAGACACCATTGGTGTCTCAGAGTCACCCACAGAAGTAAAATATTGTGCAATATCACTATTGTGTCAACTGCTGTACTGTGCAAACATACTAAAGTCAAGTTGTCTAAAATATTCTATATGCTCATTCAGGAAGAAAGAAGAGTCCCTGTCTCTTCCCAGTATGGAATTCCTGAATGTCAGGATTCCCTTCTATTTAGTGATACCAATGACTAAACACGAAGAATCAGAAAAAAACAAATTTCATTTATTATTCATTTATTACATATGCTTAGTTGACTAAAACCAATTGGAGAACCATGAGGCCATATATATATATATATATATATGAATCTCATTCATATATATATATATATATGAATGAGAGAGAACAATGAAATATGCTCAACACCATTCCTAGCTGAGTTGTTAAATAAGAGTGCCAGGTCCTTCAAAAAGCTGTTTATTTATTTATGAGCATTGATCAGGAATATCTTCTTCAGCTTTAAGAAATGCAGTAACAGCTAAGAACACTTGCAAGCATTTTTAATTCATGATACGTACTGACTTCCACCCTGATCTTTGCTAATTATCATGTACTAGGTATATTTGGAAATCTTTCACAGTAACAAGATGGAGTCACCTGACCAATGCAATGTGTCTTTTCTTGGTTCATATTTTCTGTTGTACCTCAAAAAGCAAGCATTGAGGAGAAAGAGAATTTTAATAATGGTGTTTCAGTAATTGCAGAATTTAAGCACAATGGTGGTGGCCATAATAACTTGATTCATTCTGTGTGTGTGTGTGTGTGTGTGTATGTGTGTGTGAGTGAATGAGTGTCATTCCACATTAAACTTTTCTTGAGAAACTAGGTTATCACAGTAGCTCTCCCTACCCAAACAGGTTAGTGTACACACCTTAAAGCTGCAGACAGAACCTAAAAGTGAAGAAAGTGGATGATTAATTTTCCTTGACCTTGGAGAAAATATAAAATCACAAGTATTTCCTCTCAGTAAGATTGCTGATTCTACCAATTATGATTAAGTGAAATTGACAGGGAATGACTCTCCAGGAAATACCAAGAAAGCTTCAAATCCCATTTTAAGGCTTGTTCAATCATAAAAGGGAAATGAATGTGTTCCAGCCTCTAGATTACATACTCTTTGGATAGATGGGGGAAAAAAATCATATGCTGAAGCTGACACAGGTATGTCTGCCTCCTTCCTCTCTTATCTTAAACAATGTGGACGAACATAACTTTGCCTAAAGTGGCTTTCATTGAGACAGTTAGTTAACTTCACAAAGAATATCACAGGTCCCGAGTAGATTCTGTTACACCTGAGAGGTGAGTCATGGCGCATGGCACACTGATAAACTACTCATTTTCAGTCATTGCAGTAAAACCTCAGCAGGGAGACTTGATTTCTGCATTTCTGTTTTTGTGTTTTTGTTTTGTTTTGTTGTAGGAAGGTATGCCTGTTGTTTGCTTAACACTGAACAAGTCATCTACAGGAATATCTGTATAGATGAAAACATACATGCATTTCCCAATCTTCTCTGCTAGGTGCTGAATTGTGCCAGCCCCAATTAACTTGCAGTTACTGCTAATGAGAACTATGTTAAACGTCAGTGGAAATGGAGTCTATGTTGATGTCAAGAAGCTAAAACAGAGTCTTGAAGTGGTGTTAAGTTGAGCCGGTCAAAGATACACAATGAAGGCAAAGACAGGAGCTATGTTGTCCCAAGTCCAGGAACAGAGTCACTGGTAATCACCAGACACAGGAAGAGAGAAAAAGCAAAGTTCTCCAGCACCTTTGGAGAAACTCATCCTGACATGAAAATGGCTTTGACCATAAACTCCAGTCTCTGGCGGGAGAGCAGCCTCTGCCCACCATCAGCTGCAACACACCGGAGAACAGGCCCTACACCTCACATGGGCAGCACAATATAGAGCCAACCTTATTGGCAGAGGTATGGGGGAACCAGCCCCCCAGTTCTGAGTTTTGAGCATGGGAAAGCCATCTTCATTACTTATCTATCATGAAGCAGCATCAGCGGGAGAGCCATGACCCACATCTCTCCACACCCACACCACCACCACCCTGCACCCAATAATGCCTGAGGCAGGTGGAAGAGCTGGCCCTGAGGTCATAAGCGAGGGAGAGCTGCCCCTGCCCACCACCAGCTGCAATACTTGGNAGAGCAGGCCCTGCACCTTGCTTGGGGAGCACAATAGAGCCCACCCCATTGGCAGACTGTAGGTGAGCCAGCCCTGATGTGGTGAGCTAGGGAGAGCTGTCCCCATTACTCAACTGTCATGACATGGGCAGGAGAGCGATCAGGAGAGAGATACCCTCCCCCATCCCACCCATCAATGCCTGAGGCAGATGGGAGAGCTGGCCTTGAGATCAGAAGGGCGAGAGAGGTGGCCCTGCCCACCACCAGCTGCAACACTCTGGAGAGCAGGNCCTGCACCCTGTATGGGCAGCACAATAGAGCCAACCATGTTGGTGGAGGTGTGGGTGAGCTAGCTGCGAAGTTGTGAGCATGTGAGAGCTGTTCCACTTATTCATCTGTCATGTGGCCACATGGGGGGATGATATATGCCCTCCTGTCCCTCCCTATCAATTCCTGAGGCAGATGGAAGAGCTGGTATCAAGGTTATAAGCTTGGGAAGGCTGCCCCTGCCCACCACCAGCTGCAATACTCAGGAGAGCAGGCTCNACACCCCGCNTGTGCAGCACAGTAGAGCCAATCCTGTTGNTGGAGTTGTGGCCAGCCAGCCCTGTAGTTGTGAGCATGGGAGAGTTGTCCCCACTCATCTGTCATGTGGCAACATGGGCAGGAGAGAGATGCGNAGATCNGACCCTGAGGANATGAAAGCAGGAGAACTGGCCCTGCCCCTTGCTCATTGCTGCAAGGGATGAACTCACCAGNACAAGGCAGGAGAGCTCACCCTGGTGGTGAGGACAAGGGAGAGCTGGCAGGCTGACCAACCCTGCAACTACCAGGCCCAGAACCAGGTTTATAAATTGGCCCACCCCGTCTGTGATCTGCTGGAGCATGTGAATGGATCGGTTCTGCAGACCCAAAGTTGCAGGATTTNCACAACACAGGGCAACAGCAGGATAACCAAGNGGAGTTCCAGTGAGTGTCCAGTATTAATAGCGTAGCNGAAACCAAAGGCCTCAAACCAGACCAATGACTCTGTAATGAACACCTGCAAGTAAAGACATGAATAAAAGGATTTACTCTGTGACTCACTGTGTCACACTATAGCTTCCATGACAAGATTGATTTTTGTGGATGGATTCCTGCTGGGATACACCTGGCTCCAGAGAGTAGCACCTAGCTTTGATCCACCCTTTGTNTAGCAAATACCCTTTGTCTCTCTAGCCTCTCTCTANGTGAATCTTAGATAAGAGAGTCCCCAAAGGATCAAAGGCCTATGCAAACCTTGACTCAAGAAACCCGGAAAACCNCGGTACTCGAGAAATCAAGATATTTGCATTTGGCATTTTATCTGTGGAATCTCTTTTCAGGTAGCTTTGAAGATACGGAAATTGACTGTCTGATCTGTAAGAATAAAGTTGCCCTAAGCGAAGGGAAAGCGCTTCAGTCCTTCGAGGCTGGACCCCCCTGCAGCCATGTAAGGATACATTCATTCTTAAGATGCCTCTGAGTCTTCTTTCTATGGATCCGTGTGAACCCACACACTCGTGCTGCGACCACACGCTACAGATTTTTTTTCCTTCTCTCTCTTTTTTTTTCCTTTTTTCTCTTAAATTTTTATTTTGTTTTATTTTGGGTGGGAAGTTGCAAGGGGAGAGGGTGGATATGAAGGGATGGGGCAATGAATGGGATGGAGATGCAGGATGTGAAAGACGCAAAGAATAAATAAAAAGGAGAGGGAAAAAAGCAGGCTAAACAACCGATGGGGAGCAAACCAGTAAGCAGTACTCCTTCATGGCCTCTGTACCAGTTCCTGCCTTGGGTTCCTGCCCTGATTTCTTGATGGGTTACAGGCTGTAAGATGAAATAAACCTTTTCCTACCAAAAATAAAATAACTTCATTCTCTATGAACTAAAAAAGAAAAAAAATTCCATTGTCTTAACTTGGGCACTTTGAGAGAGTTTGTTGTAGCAGATCTAGGAAACTAATAAAAAAATTCCTACACATAGATTAAAGGTATGAAAATGTGATTTACATTTGCTGAAGTTATAAGAAAAAGATAAACTCATGTTAATATATGAAATACGTAATATTTTATATTGAGTACATAATGCATTTCATACATGGAAATGTATATGCATCTGTATGCATATACACATATGTATTTATAATACAGATTATAGATAAAAGGTAGATAGATAGGTAGATAGATAGATAGATAGATAGATAGATAGATAGATAGATAGATAGATGGCTTAAGTAAAGTACTTGACTTTTTCAACTTTTGGGGTTGTTGATGATTGATAACCAATGTGATTCAGCAGGGATTTTTGAATACTGAACTCTAGAATGTTCAATTCTGTCTCTACTGGAACATACTTTAGCCTTCAAATTTCCATCCATAACTACAATATCTGACATCATGGGGACAGTTTTCATTCTTTTTCACACCACAGAGGAAAAAATGCACTTGAGAAGTGATGTCAGCAAATTTCACACACAAAAAATATGTTCTGTATGTGTTTGATCCATGCTTTTTTTTGGCATGTATGTTGGAATGTGCATGTGTGTGCAGGTGCACATGCACATGTGTGAGCTCTTGAGTGGAGGCTAGATGTTAATGTCACATGTCATCATCTATCATTCACCAATTTATTTTTTTTTGAGGCAGAATATCTCACTGAACCTGATGTACTAGGCAGGAAGCCAGCAAACTCCAGGGATATTCCTATCTCTGTCCTCCAATATTGTAACTACAAGAAACTGCAGCCATGCACAGCTTTTCATGTAGGTGCTGGGAATGGGACACAGACCCTTACGTTTTCAAGGGAATCACCCAGGTCATTATCTTTGTGTGACAAACACTTCACAGACTACCACATCTCCTCAGCTCCTGTTTTTATAATTTGTATCTGTTCAGTAAAGCTGAGATTTTTTAAATTATACAATATACTTATAACTAGTTGCCACTATCAGTCTGAGCAATTGCAGCTAAACTGTAATGAAGAATATAGCCTGGAAGTCTGACCTTTCTTGAATACTCTATTATTGCTCATATTTTTCCAGTTGGTTCTATCTTTTAGAGGTTAGAATATTAATGGCCAGGAGAAGAGACCTGACATTAAATTTTAATTGGATTGAAAACTCAAAACTTTATGTCTCCTTCATTTGCTGACATTGGCATAATGGCTTTCCTTTGTTCCTTTTATTTCCAGATAATTGAGTTAGAATATCTCTGTTAAACAAATCCTCTTTTAGAAAGACCTTTAGACCCAATCATAACCTTTGACAACATAAGACTGGTAACAAAGTGAAGAAATGCTTCCTTTCCATTATTTGCTGCACAAGTTCTAGCATTTAAGGTTCAGAAGCTTGGCATAAGAAATAAATAAGTTTTATTACAATCTGGTTGGAATTACAAGCATAAGGGTCAAAAGTGACATTTATCACTATATATTTTCTAAAAGGGCTGATATAATTCCAGTACTTCACAGTATGTCAGGTGGAAGTGCTGGGTGGAGTATCAGAGGATTTCATTGGAGAAAATTATTCTGACTTTTTAGTATTCAAGTGGATTATGCACAGATATTAAGTGGGAAAGCACAAGTATTTAAATATGATGTAGTCACTGAGCCATCAATAAGTACTGCTCTTATGATCTGATGAACTTTGTGTGTGTGGGTGTGTGTGTGTGTGTGTGTGTGTGTGTGTGTGTGTGTGTTTAGGTGTGTGTGTGTGTG
>LZPO01055521.1:10815-22831 GCA_001675575.1 Neotoma lepida | reverse complement strand
CCATGAGGTCAAAATTCTTATGGTGTCCATTTGAAGACACTGAGGCTTAGAGTGTTATGTAAATGCCCAAAGTCATAAAGCTAATAAAGACAAAAATTATATCCAGTTCACTCAAAGGAAGCGTTGACTCTTCCTTAGGNAGTGCATTAAAACCACAAAAACTTACCTAAGTACTGAACAAATAGTCTAATCATTTTTTCACTGGGGTCCAATCTACCCTAAACAGAAGAAAAATAGTATTTTGTTTATATTCGTCACAAAATAAAAAGACAAATAAGGAGCAGAGGAAGGGACTCTAAGGAACTCTGACTGCATTTTCCACCTCACTCACACTCTAGCTCCCTGGTTACCAGGATTGTAGATGAGGACCAGAGGACCAGCAAGTCTCACCCTTGGTCACCTATTCACAGTCACAGCTCTTGATTTTCAAGTTAAACAAACTACAACTGTTGGCCTCAACCCTGCACAGAAGTCAATCTACAGCCCTGCAGAAATGCAAATAGCACATTATGTCTTCAGAATCATCTGTGTTGAAAGATGTCTTTGTTTTGTTTTTAGAGAAACTCCTCTCAAAAATTTCCCAATAAATTTGTTGATTTACCAATAGGATCACAATTCTACACACCTTGATATGACAACAGTGTTAATTCTTGATATTGACCTGCTCATGAAAATGATAGAAAGTTTCGTTTCTTTTTCCTCACAAAGGCTTGATTATATGACTCCTGAGTCTATTATCAATATTGTCAAAGCTATAAATGATGTAATTGTTTCAAGACAGGGAAAATTCCCTAGGGAGCTACATGTTCATCCCTAACTGGAATGCCCTTTTGTACAAGGTTTTTTTATTATCAAATCTCCCTGTGATATTTAACAAGTTGGCACTGAGTTTTGTTGCAAGCACAGTTTTCTACATTTAAGATATAAATCAAAGAAAAAGAGTATGTCATTCAGGACCTTGTGGGTCAAGGAGCTGGCCTCTTTCAATTAAGGATTCCTCAGCATTATTAAAGCTCTTTCTGTCTGCAGAAGTTCTGCACATGCTATAAAGCAAGAGCAATGGAGGTGGCTATGAATGAGAATGCTGGACCTGATATCACTACTCAACCTTCCAAATATAATGACCCTCACTCTGGAGCTCTTAGGATCTCACGGGTTTCTTAGCATATCATAACCCACACANAGAGAGAAAGACTCAGCAGTACTCCTTGACTTTCTGAAAGCCGTCTGTTCATCTACAAAGACAGGGAAAGGAAAACCATACAGTAGCCTCCATTACTAATGATGTGTGTGAATGAGAATTTCCAGAACAAAGCTGTCAACACGGGCTGAGCTACTGGTTAAAACTTCCATGGCTGTGAGGAGGTTGGAATGTTGCAGCTCCAGAGTCTAATTACAATTTCTCTCAGACAATCTTTAGCCCCTAAAGAGGCATTCCTTACCCACCTCTGTATCAGACCTAATAACTTGATAAACAGATAAAAAAAAACCTTCAGAATGTATAACTTAACAAAACCCAATTCTCTACCAATCAAAAGATTAAAAATGGTATCATATAACATTGGAGGCCTATAGTTGAGATTTCTCTGCCTGACTGCAATCCACCTGTATGATATTTCCACAAATGCATTTNGTAAAGGCCTTGGTTTATAACTTTATTTGATCTGTTCCCACAGATCAAACAATGGGACCTGGGGTAACNCAAACCCTTGTCCCCTGGTCATGGTCACACAAATTAGGTCAACATTAACATACNTGAGGCTCACACACAACTGCCCATGTCCAGACTGTTTCTCAAGGACCCTAAGGTTAGATGTGTTCCCATGAGTGTTAAAATAACCAGACTAAATTCCAGTGCTGTTTACAAGGTCAGAGAGATCTTCACGTTAAAACAAAAGCCTACAATCACAGAGTCTCTTTTCACTTTCATGCTAGAATAGACAGTATGAGCCAGCCTTGTGGAGAGGCTCATGATGATTCAGGAATGAAAAGCAGCCAGGTGCAGGAAGCTGGGCAGAGAGAAGAGACACCCTCCTGATCCAGAACACTTACATTTCTTGTGTATTTGCAGTCCATTGCTAAATGAACTTGGGGTAGCTGCATTCATTGATATAAGGCTAATAATAATGAGGCATATACCAGCTTCACTGTTTTTATTATTCGAAGTAATTAAAATTGTTTGTGTGAGATTTTTATTGTGCCTGGTATTATTAAATAACTATTTCCTACATTTGTTAGGGACTAGCTGAGAGCTGAGTGAGCTATTCAAAGCACATGACATTATAAAGTCATTTTTCAAGCCATGNTATCACTTTTACTGTCCACTAATTTCTTTAAATTACATAACAAGAAGAAATTTTAAAAAATAGTTCTCAGTAAACGAAATTAATTTTATGTGTAGGTGAAATAATTATCTTGGTAAATATATATATACACATATATATATATATTATTAGTGCCTGCTTTAAAAACACAAGTTTAAGATATTTTATTGAAGTAGAATCATTTGAAAATTATCATTCAGATTAGATGAACCAATATTTGAAAACTGTATATTTAACTCAATAAATGAATATACTAAGAAATGTAAACCAGAAAAAGGCTTTGGGAACAAACCTTCCAGACTTGGTCAAGTGTGTGTGTGTGTGTGTGTGTGTGTGTGTGTGTGTGTGTGTGTGTGTGTGTGTTGTATGTATATATGTATATATTATGCATGATGAATGTGTATACTCACATGAATGTGTGAGTACACATGACTGTGTATGTATGTGGAGGCCAGAGGAGAACATCTGCTCTTTTCTCTCTCATTCCTCACCTTGCTCCCTTGAGACAGGATCTCCCACTGAACCTGGAGCTAGGCTGGCAGTCAGCAAGCCCCAGCATCATCCTGTCTCCATCCCCACAGTGCTGGGGCTATAGACACATACAGCCATGACCAAGTTTTTGTATGGGTGCCAGGGGATCTGAACCTGGGTCTTTACGATTTCACAGCAAGTGCTCTTGTAACACAAATCTTAAAAGGTCTTATTAANTGAAAACCCAGGAGCCAAGTGTTGGGGTGAACGCTGAAAGATCAGAGAAACAGAACAAGCCATAGCCAACCTCACCTCACCAACTCCTCAGCTGATCTTGTTTTCTCAGACTGAAAGCCTCTGAGTCCTCACCAGAATGGATCTCAGCTGGACTGCTGCTAAAAGCCTAAAAACTTAAAAAGCCTCTAGTTCCTGGTCCTCACACCTTATATACCTTTCTGCTTCCTGCCATCACTTCCTGAGATTAAAGGTGTGTGTCACCATGCCTGGCTGTTTCCAGTGTGGCCTTGAACTCACAGAGATCTGGATGGCTCTCTGCCTCCCAAGTGATAGGATTAGAGGTGTGTGTGTCATCATTTTCTGGCCTCTATGTCTATGTAGTGACTGTTCTATTTTCTGACCCCAGATAAGTTTATTAGGGTGCACAATATATTGGGGGACACAATATCACCACATGCNCTTACAGAGTTGTATTTCCTGCTGTAAACACATTATCTTTAAAAGAGCCATTTATTAAGCCTTATTCATCTTGAAAGTGTAGATGCAATGCAGAAAATATCTTAGTTCACTAAAAATAAAAATAAATTTCAGACTCATTTTAACAACCAAAAGTCTACTCTCTTTCTCAGCATGAGAAGTAAGTTGCAACATATTGTAATATATATATATTGGTTATATGCAATTGTTTGGTAATTTAATGTGATCAATTTATATTCCAAGGGACTTCATAGCAATATCAGCATGAAAAAAATGCATCGATCACATTTAAAAGTATCTCTTAGGCCATAATTTCTTGAGTAATAATTATAATTAATCTTATAGTCTTGTAAAAAAATTCAATGACCTACATTTATTTATAATTGATTTGACAGCATAGAAATCACATTTACTTGAGTTCAGGGTTTGTGTGTCAGAGAGTTGCTTGTGGAATTAAGATTTCAGTATCAAATATAATCTTCCTCCTTGATGTAAATGCTGCAGTATCCTATCCAAGCACTGCTTCCTTAATTTACCTGTGTAGAAGTCGAAATAATAGGCATTTCAATCAACTCTAAACCCTCTAACCTGCCTAACATTCATCTCNGTGTTCAATAAAATTTGACCTAAAGTGTCCCAGGATGTGTTGACANAAGTTCTCTTCTCATACACANGAGAGATGGGACTGGTGGAGTACATTTTTAAAAAATAGGAAATAGTAAAGAAGAAATGATGTAAATGCTAATTAATAGGGGAATAGAAAGGCTNATGTTTAAGGCAATTTTGNCTGTGTACCTGTTTTCTCTATGAAGTGAGATGTAGTATTCTTGCCTGAGTCTTGACAAAGGTAAACAGATTAGTCAAGCAAGTGCCTACACATTTACACGGAGGGATGGGAGTGTAAGATATTTCCATGAGGAAAAATCAAGTGTGCAAGCCAGAAATAAGGAAAGAGAATGGTAAGATAACTTGAATTCTTCATATATATGATTAGGACAGAGTAGAAAATATGAGAATCCAAAATCTAGTCCCAGTTCACCTTCACAGAATTGACGGTTTCTATGTACCGGAAAGGAAATGGGTATGCATTCTAGGAGGAGCAGAGACCCCAGCATGTACTAAATAAAACTAGAGATACAAGTCATAAGGAAAATAAACTAGAAAGTACAAAGCTTTGTAGAAACTCATGGTCATGGTACTGATTCTGACAGCTCCAAGCAATCAGTAACATCAGAGACCATTAGCATGTCGTTTTAAGATTTTCTTATCATTTGTTTGTATTTGTGATCCCATCTGACAGATGAGTCAGTGATCTATGGGTAGCAACTAAAGAAAAGCTTGATTTAAGAACAAATCATGATTATGTGATGTGTCATTAGGTAGATAAGAAAGTAGTGGTTAAATAGAAGACAGTGGAGACAAGAGACAAATCACCTGAAAAATGAGTCATGCAATATTGATCCTTTTACCAAGAATGTGAGTTTTTTTAGTAGGTTCTTATAATTATGGATTAGAATTTCAAGATGGCNCTATAATTCCTCAGATTCTTCAGAGAAAAATATAGATATTACTTGTAAGTTTAAAAAAATAAGATATTTTGATCAAAACACCAGATTTCAGTCTTCTAAAACAGTTATTCACATGGCTACACCAGTTTGTTGGAGGAAAAAGAGATAAATGTTTACTTGGTGCTAGCTGTTTATAGAGGTGACTATGGTTTGAATGTGGTTTGGATGGTTCATTGTTGACTCAGAGTTTGGTCTCTGTGTGTCCCTTAATTCTGAAAGAGATGGNAGCGGTAACAAAAAGCTATCACTTCNTCCTTGGGGGTTAATTTGAAAGTCCTCAAAAGATGATTTACTTAAAAGGAGTGAGCCTGTTTTATCCAGCTCTCNAGTTAGGGGCCAGGATAACACTTTTTACTTTCTCATAAGCTGCCATCATTACTATCTGCACCTAGGAACCTATCTTTACCGTAGAACCTGTACTATGCCATTTAGACTCCCAACTTCTAAAAGTGCAAGCTAAATTGAACTCTTTTTCTTCATAAGTAGGCTGTGTCAGATATTTTGTTGCAGTGACAGAAGGCTTGTATGGTACCCTCCATTTCCTCTCACATGTCCCTAAGTAAATACCTGAGCCTCATTCTTTCCAATAAATACATGGCAACAAAACTGAAGTGAAATACTTTGAAATGTCTCTATATAACAACATAAGTATCGTCAGGCTGTGTACAGGAGATGTTTTTTAAAAAGATCCATTCATAAAGTTGCTAAGCATACAAGCAAAGTGAGGTTTGTGAAGCATATCTTTAACAAAGCTCCAAGTTATTGCTGCCTATTAAGCTGCTAATAATGTGTATTGCCTCACATAATCCTTAGCTCATGTTCTTCTAAGCCAATGGTTCTCAACCTGTGGGTTACTACGATCCTTTGGGGGTCAAACAATTCTTTCACAGGCGTCACCTAAGACCTTTGGAAAACACAGATATTTACACTATAATTCATAAGAGTAGCAAAATTACAATTATGAAGTAGCAACAAAGATAATTTTATAGTTGGGGGTCACCACAACACGAGGAAATGTTTTAAAGGGTCATAGNATTAGGAAGGTTGAGAATCACTGTTTTAAGAAGTATACAGACTAACACATCACGGCTTGCCAGGGAATGGGTGTGTTCCAGCTGTGTGCAAATTTCAATCTTAAAAGCAAGACAATCTTGGTCAAACTGACACTAGTTAGCCTTCTACATGGAGCTGACCATGTTTATCTGAATTGGTTAACTCTCCAAACCACCCATAGAGAGAATTGACTTCTTGTACTGTATTGTCCATAACACATCAGTGTGTGAGACAGAGTCCGAGACTAGGAAAATTTGTCAGAAAATATTTGACATTTACAAAAAGAGGATAAAGTGTCAAATATGGGAAGAATTTAGAAATGTGTTGGACTTGATTACAGACTTAGGGTGAAGAGTTCATAATCCCATTTCTACTCCAGTCTAGAAAGTTCACTAGTTTCATCTTGTGTGGGACTTTTGTGAGTGTGTGGTCCTGTCTTATCCAGAAGATACCATTTCAGTGTAGCCCCCCCAACACACACACACACACACACACACACACACACACACTACTGGCTTTTACCTTCTTTCTACTTCCTCTTCTAAGATGGTCCCTGAGCTTTGGAATATAGGTGTCATATAAATGTCCCATTTGTGGTAGAACACTCCACTCCACAGTCGCTTATTCTCTGTACTGTGACCAGCCATGACTTGCTGTGTTAACCATCATCTACTGCAGAAAGAAANTTCTCACTTCCCTGGTGAGGTCTGGCAACTGCACACATGCACTAAGCTATGGGATTTTCTTGATTTTTTTTCTGAATGATATCATACAATCACTTCAAAATAATGGCAAACAATAAATTAATAATCCACATTTACCTGAATCAATTCATACATTAAACACTTTAAAATTGAATGTGTAATGGAACTTTTATTATTAATTATGAATATATTTTAATAGAAATTTTAAAAAAAGAGAAAATGGAAGAAGGGAGACATTTTTAATTCTGTTCTTTTGGGAAATATTCATGAGGTTATACTGATTGTGACTTAGATAATCACCTTAATTACCGAGGTACTTGACTGGGACTTTCTACATATTTTTAAATAATATTTAAATTTTAATTGTTTTTGAAAGGCTCCCCCGCAACTGATAGTCACTAATTTGAAAATTCTGCAGACATGTATTTGCCAAAGTCAATGTTAAGATTCATGAATAAACATGATCTTGAATCTGGCGTGTTTGAGATCACTCTTAGCTTCTTTACTTCCAAATCATCTAGTCACAATCTCTGCACTCNTGATAATGCTTTGACCTTTAAACACCCTTCCTATTTGATCCTTGATACATTAAGATTTCCCCTGTAACCTGAAAACTGCAATATTGCTAAAGGTTAATTAGGTGATGGGACCAGATACAGTCTAAGAAAATATAACTTGCACAATTCTAATAAAAATTCTTATAAATTCTTGCCATGAGGCAAAAAAAAAACATCTGGAATTAAGATAATAAACAGCCTCATGAGCTGAAATAAGCAGAACTGAATGTCAAAAGCTGAGTTCTAGACCTCAAATTCATAATTCTAGTCCTCAAAAGTCATAAGTTAACTTTTGGTCTGGGGGACATTTTTTCAGCCTCTTCTAGTGGTATGCTTAGTATCTGTCTAATCCTTAACTGAACCATGGAATTCAAAAAGNTTTTCATTCAGTGTTCTACAAAATTNTAGATAGCCTTAAAGGAAAAAGTATGCATAATATAATTAAAGAAAATTTTAATGTGTTACAGTATGTTATAGCATACAATGTTTCATTCTAACTTTGCTGTACCTGTGTTAACTGATTTTTAAAAGAATTATTATCAGATATGACCATATTTTTTTTAGTTCTATTAGCCCTACCTACCTACCTACCTACCTACCTACGGGTCCTACACAGTAAGCATTAACTTACTGTTAACATTAATTAACACGGTAACTAAATTAAAGTACTGGAAAAAAGCATCCTGGAAAGTTTAAAAGCAAGGCATTTCAATTTTCCCCGTGAACATGCTACATGGAATCCACATGGTATCAAAAATGCCAAAGGAATGTCACTCCCATCCTAATGACAAGAACTTAAGTAATGCACAGAACAGAATCCATTTTATAAGCCCTTCAGAGATGATGTCTTATGACTCATAGAACACAAATGGGCCCAGGCCCTCCAAAGAAGAGATGGAAGAAGGAATTGTTCCNCCTTGAAACAGAAGGGGTGGAAGGCAACCACAAAATGGCTAAGAACAAAATAACAGAAATTTTAATACATTTCAAATGTCTGAGTGTGACCTAATGAGGCAGTTAAAATGGCGAATGTTCCAAAGCTTACATTTACAAANACCTATAGAGAACAGCGTATCTCTCAACTCTCATTAGAAACTTCTAACTGCAGGATGTGGTAACTAGCAGATACCCACAACAACTGACAAGGTAAAGAGAATAAAAGCCTGCAGAATTCTCAACCCTAAATGGAATGTACATACATTGCACCCCTTCTCTCAAGGCTCAGGCATCATTGCAGAAGAGGGTGGAAAGAGCATAAAAATCAGAGGCAGTTAATGACTGCAAGGAAACAGTGTCTNATGGACGGTGGGGCAGCTGCACATACGAGCTAACAGCAGTTGCTACAGTATGCACAAGACCATGCAAGTCCAAGCCAGAACAAATCCCAGCTTGGAGATGAAAATTAGGGATGAAATTCCATCCCTGGCCATGAAGCTTTTGGCAATTGTTAGCTGCTGTGTATGTGTGTGCACGTGCGTGCATGAGAGCGGGGGGGGGGTGTTCCTGTAAGAGCATAAGTCAGTGGAAGATACGTCAGTGGAAGACCACACATGCAAGAATTTGAGCAGCTCAAATTCGTCTTGATGGGATTTTAAGGACACTATTTAGATAAGTAGGGAAGAGGAGGTGGATCTAGAAAGAGTTGGAAGAGATGGCTGAATATGATCAAACTATGTTATACAAAACTCTCAAATAACTAATTAATTAAAAAATAAATAAAAGAAAGAAAGATGAGAGAGAAAAAATGCAAAAGAACTTTAGACCCAGAAGTAAGCCATGCCTCTCTCGAGATGCCTCCCACCAGATCAGGAGGGCAAGAGGTTGAGGGAAACACCCATGCTGTGATAATTAATTTTGATGGTCAATTTGAGATTTGCACTGATCTGTGATAACGTTTCCAGAAAGATTAACTGAGATTACCCTATCTAAGTAGGTAACATCTTCTAAGGGTGACCCAGTTGTAGACAAGTCTGAAGGAAAAGGAAAAGTAGTGTTGCTACTTGTCTGCCTTCACTTCTAGATGGGAAGGAGTCTAATACTACTCTTGCTGATTAACAATAGTCTTTCTTTCCTCCACTGACATCAGACTCCAGCTTCTCTGGCCTTCCAAGGTGGACTGAGGACAAGCAACTCTCTCAGAATCTTCTAAGCTTATAGCACTAGGTTAGAAATGCTGAGATGCCCAGCTCTGTAGACTTTGCAGCTACTGCTCTCTCAGATTCTCCAGAGTGCAGGTAGTCATTGTTGGACTGTCCAACCCCTATCATATAAGCCAGTGAAGTGAATCCCATTTCACTATGGATAGACTCTATCAATTCTGATCCTCTAGAGAGCCCTGATATGCTATACACATGCACTAATGATGGGTGGGTAATTGTTGCTTCTCTGGGGGCAGGAATATACCTGCTGTGGTCCAAATATTTGAGTCCCTCAATGAACCCATATGATGAACTCTTAACCACTAGAATGATATTATGAAGTGAGATCTTTGGAAAGTAATTAAAGTTCTCAATAACTGAGGGTGAAATCTCATGAAAGAGACTAGAACTATCATAAAGAGACACTCAAGAACGGCCTTGGCCCCTTTCATCATGTGAGGTCATAGCTAGAAAGCCTCATCTAAGAATCAGAAATAGGGCTTTCACCAGACACTGAAGCTGCCAGCGTTGGAACTAGGGAGATCCTTGAGCTGGAATTGAGTTAAACCTGTAAGTCCTTCAAATGGATCTTGACAAGGAATAAATCCATATTATAATTATTTTCTTAGAGTCATAAACTGCTGCCCTTGTTTTTCCTTAATTTCTTTAATATACAACTGCATCTTTGCAGGTGCTGTATGTATTCTGCAAAAGATTTTCTTATATAACTATCACTCTCTAAACAGAAAAGCTCCTAGGTGTCCTGAGCATTGAGAGGTCTGAAAGACAGATGAATTTACTTGTTATTGGTTCTCCCTCAACCCATGATTTGTTTGGGGCTTCATGTTTTACTTTGGTTTTGCTTTCTGATTTGGAGTTGAAGATTGCTTTGATTTTTGTCAGGTTTTATTTTATTTCTTTATTCATGTACCAAGGACCTACTAAGATCTGAGTTTTAAAAATGAAGCATATACTTATATTTCTTATTCTCTTTAGTCTTGGATAACTTTCAAAAGAATGAGGGTTTATATACCTGCATTTACTTTGCTTTTCTTTTTTTTTTCAACCATTGTATTAACTAAAAGGGGGAAGGGGGAGGCATTAAGTCACTCTCAATCCCATCACTCCTACATAGTTCCCTTCAGGTTTCTCTTCTACTCTCCATTTAAAGGTACAAGAATTAATACACAGCAATAAATGTCTAATTTTGCTGTGCCTTTTGTAACTTAACATTTCATCAGAATGCACCACTGATTGTTGAAGAGCCACTCAGCAAATCAACAGGATTCCCATTTGCACATTTAGTCATTAATATCTCCTTACCCACATTACTCTGATGATAAGAAAATGGAATTTCTGTCAGTGACTCTANACTCCTTATTTTAATTATTTTCTGACAAAAAAAATATGGTTCATACTCTTCAAGTTCCTTTCACCCATCCCAGGCCTCTTTCCTTAATTCAGATGTCACTCTGTAATGATATGATGAAGTGCATCCTTCAGAATATGGAACAGGCAAGAGGATTCACATCTATAGCTGTTATCCACATCATGTTCACTATTTCACTAGTTAATTATTCCTCCTATACATGCTTCTGCAACTTGTTTATCTCCCTTCACAGTATTTTTGGAAGATGCTCATTTATATTCATATTTACTTTCTGTAAATTGCATCATGTGTCTAAGTAGTTAAAAACATTTAGGGGACTATTCATTGTAGCTGATCCCCTCCATTATATTTGCCATACAGTTGATGTACATAAAATTCTCAAAAAATGCCCATTGAAGTTCATATTTCCAAGAATAAAAGGTTAAAAAATATGAAAGGATAAACTAAATCAAAACAGACAAATAATCACTTGCAAAGGTAAAGAAGGAAGAGGAAAGGTGAAAGAAACATGACTTCCATGAATACATTCTGTCTTATACTTTTTAGTCTGAGTTGTTGACAACATAAATATGTTTAAAACATTAAAATGTGGAGTTAGGAAATAAATCTAAGTACCAAATTGTTCATCTGACCAGATAGGTATTTTATTTCAAATAACACCAAATATATCTTGANGAAGGAATAACTTTAAGTAGTTTTGTTGAACGTGATTTGAGTTTGTCTACAGTGATAGTCAACAGATAAAACAATGGAAAATGGCTTTGAAATGGGTTCACTTTGGAATAAAATCAAAGTTCCTATAGACATTTTATTCAGGGGATGAAATCCCAGGAAAGCAAGAATGAGGGGATGCAGAGGTGAAATTGAAGGCAAGGACTCAAAATATCTTGTTTCCTTGGCTTTGCAGGGCATTTGGGGGAAAGCATCAAGAAGTTATGCGGAAATAGAAGAGAGAATCAGATTTGTTGCCCACCTTTTTTTTTCTTTTTTTTATTATTAAAAAATTTGATGTACAACTGCAGGAGAGATAATATACAGATATCTTGAACATAAATAGAGGTACAAATTCTTATCCTAATAGTGAAATGTTTCACTAA